>JAMPIV010008660.1:0-17933 GCA_024509875.1 Oreohelix idahoensis
CAGAAGTGCTAGCAAAACTCAGCTGAGCTGCTGGCTATAGGATGGCGTCCCTAAATTTAACTCACTGTCTTTCATATGGGAAAACACCACACTTTAAAATCTGTGTCTAACACTGAACAATTATTGAAGAATGACCCCAAATTCGCTCTAAGCGCTAATAATATGATTGTCTGTGGCCAATCACTGCCGAGGTTTATTTTTAATTTCAAATTTCCTCACTAAAGTCATTTCAGTCAAGCTTCAGTCACGTATGGATGGTTATCTGTTAGTCTGTCCGTCTCTACTTGTGTTTCTACAAAAATTGTGCTCGATTTTTGACCCAACCGTTCTCTCCCCTTCAAATTTTTGTTGTAAAAAGTTATATTTAGACACAGCTTCCACCAATGTCCCTTCACTTCTATGCAAGTAAATTTGAAATCTGTGTCCAAGGTCGTGTTTTTTGTGTGCAAATAACCACACTTTTTTAGATTCAATTCAGTCTGTCGATGATGTGAACTACACTGTCTTTTGTCATTATTTTCAATATTATCTATCCGTCTGTAAAATTAAGACCATATTCGTTCACTGCTCAGAATAGGCCATCTGGCCAGCTAATGTTTATATTCCTAACATTAATATTAAGAAAAATTTACTTTTTAATTTTTGTAATTTTTTTCAGACATCTGCGTTCTTCCGCTCAAATTCAAATCAAGCGCTTGGTATCGCAAAACGTCCAATTCCGTACCTCGTGTCAATTTGGGGGACTTGAATTTTTTTACTTTCATCCATCCCCCCCACCCCCCCCCCCCCCCCCCCCCCCCCCAATTGCGTCTCTTTAGCCTTTCCAGTCATATTTTTTTTTTTTTTCCTTTTTGATCCTCCGTTCCCCTCCGGTCTAGCAAGTCAATTTTATGGGGATGATGACCCGCGGTCTAGGCGATCATGTACATCAGCAGCCTACGCATTATGTTTTTATCCTTAAATGTTATCCTTGGAGGAATTTTACCGTTGTATCTCTGTCAATTTCACTACACATCTCCCCACCTGAAAACATGCCTATGGCAAGTTCCAAAACCAGCGATACACATAGGTAAAATTACTCCTCACGTCTGCCACTACTCTAATTTTGATCACAGGGGTGCCGACTGAGGTAATCTGCACCGACATTCAATTTGCCTGGGATATATTGGATACTAAACTGATAAGGTTGAAGCAATAAAGACCACCTCAGCAATCTTGCGTTTTCATGCTTAGCCTGAGACAAGAACACGAGAGGCTGATGATCCGTCTCCACCACAAATGTCCTACCATACAGATAGATTTGAAACTTCTTTATTGCCCAGATTAATGCTAACATTCTTTTTCGCTTGTGGAGTATCCTTGTTCCGCCTTATTCAATTTGCGGCTTGCATAAGCGACTGGTTTCAGTTCCCCATCAGGTGAAGATGATCTTTGCAACAAAGCCCCTCCAAGTCCCACATTACTTGCATCGGTTCTTAAGACAAAGTCCTGTGTCAAATCAGGCAGTTTGAGAATAGGCTTGCTAGTGAGTTTTTCCTTTAACTCTTGGAACGCTAATTCACATTGTGCAGTCCAAATAATTTTATCTGGAAGTCCCTTGCGAGTCAGATCAGTCAGAGGAGCACAAATGGCGTTAAAATTTTTGATGTATTTCTGATAAAATCCGCATAACGACACGAATGATCGCACGTCCTTTTTGGTTTGCGGCCTAGGTGCTCTCTGCAGTTTTTCCAAGTTCTTAGGATCAGGGGTCATATTACCCTGATATACAGTGTGCCCCAAGAATTCCAACTCTTTGCATCCAATACAACATTTTGTTGGCCTAGCAGTTAAGTTCGCCTCCCGAAGTCTATCAAACAACATCTCCAGAGCTTCAATGTGTTCTTCAAATGTCTCTGTGGCGACGAGTATATCATCCATGAAATTCGTGATACATGGGTTATTCAGGGGGTCCAACAATTTTCGCATCATCCTTGAAAACACACTCGGAGCATTTTTCAGTCCGAATGGTAGCATATTGAATTCATTATGTCCATCCGAAGTGCTAAAAGCCAAATAAGGTCTCACTTCAGGCTTCACTGGGATCTGGTAATAGCCTTTACTAAGATCCACCTTTGAAAAGTATTTTGCCTTGTTCAGTCTGGCAAATAACTGTTTTGTGTCTGGTAATGGATCCACTTGTCCTTCTGTGACAGCATTCAGTTTCCTGTAATCTATGCACAGTCTGTGTTCCCCAGACGGTTTTCTCAACAAAACGACACTAGAACTAAAAGATGATTCACTGTGCGAAATAATCCCCTCCTTCAAGAAATAATCTATTTCTTCCTTTAATGCCTTCTCCTTCGCGAACGGAATAGAATAGGCTCTCATACAGATTGGGTTTGTGTCTACCAGTTTCATGTCATACTGTAGCAAATTTGTATGGCCTGGTTTATCTGTTAATACATCTGTATGTTCCTCCAGAACCTGTTGAACTCTCTCCCTCTGGTTTTTAGTCAGGTGCTTACTGACTTTTACCTGTGCTGCGGTTTCACAAGGATGTAATGGGTATTCATGTGAGGTGAGTGGTTCTTTTTGCATCTGGGTTGCAATAGCCAAGGTCAATAAGGGGGTGCTTTCCTGGAGTGGTCCAGATACTTCTTTAACAGGTTTACATGATAAACTTTTTCCTTCCCCTTTTTGTCAATTTTATAGTTTGTTCTAGACACCTTCTCTAGAACCGTATATGGACCTTGCCAACCAATTTGTAATTTATTCTGGCTTCCCGGTAGTAGAAGCAGCACCTTCTCTCCGACTGCCAGTTCCCTGTCCTTTGCCTTCCTATTAAAATATGCTGCATGTTTCTTCCTGGCTTGTTTCAAATTATCATTTGCCAGTTTCCATCCAGCTTTCAAACGAGTGGTCAGTTCGTTCACATATTGATACGATGAGGTAACAGTCTCTTCCGCCTTCTCATCTGTCCAGGTCCCTTAATAAAGCTTCTAAAGGACCTTTTATTGGCCTCCCAAATAGCAGAGTTGCGGGAGCCATCCCGGTTGAACTATGTGGTACCTCCCGGTACGCAAACAATGCGGCGGGCAGGAATTGATCCCACAGATCCGGTTTTTCGTGTGCCAGCTTTCTCAGGATAGAAATGAGAGTCCCATTGAACCTCTCTACTTGGCCGTTCCCTTGTGGATGGTACGGACTACAATGAAAGTGCCTGGCTTGAAATAGCTTAAAAACTTCTTCCGTTAGTTTCCCCTTGAACTGAGAACCATTATCCGTCAAGATTTGATGCGGGAATCCTAATCGGGTAAATATTGTAAGTAGTGCCTCTGCTACATGTTTTGAATCAATTGATGGCAGGGCTACCGCCTCTCCCCACATAGAACAAGTGTCCACCAGAGTAAGGATGTAACTGTTCCTCCTCTTGGTCCGAGTGAGAGGTCCTACAATATCCACTGCAACCCTCTCAAAAGGTGTTCCCACTATGGGCATTCCCCTAGAGTTGCAGGGGCAGTCCAGTGCTTTGGAGCTACCCTTTGACATTCTGGGCAGGATTTGACATATCTTTTTATATCCTCCGTTATCCCTGGCCAGAAGTAATGACAAGCTATACGCTGTCCTGTGGCGCTGATCCCCATGTGACCACTGAAGGGGATTGCATGTCCGAGTTCCATCACTTTCTCTCTATATGCAATGGGAGAACCAGCTGGTTGTGACCATTTGTTCCAGTTCCGGCCTTCCTGTATAAGAGTTTGTTCTTCATGAAATATTCCCCCTTGCTCGGAGGTGTGTGGCATTTGGGCAATTTTTTAAAACAGGGCTTGAGTGTCCTATCCTCAGCCTGCGCCTTCCTCATCTCCTCTGGATGAGCATTTATAGGTTCACCTTCTTCCTCCTTCTTCTGTGACCTGGTCTGCACTGTCGCCATGATCACAGGTTTCTCGGGATTCCCCAAGAAGACGTATCTACACCCCAATATCGGAGGGTAGATTGGTTCATCTATCACTGCTGCTCTGATTTCTCCTTCCACATAGCGAGTTTTCACCGTTATCCTTGCGATGGGAAGTGTCATGAGTGGTATGTCCTTAGTCGCCCCTTGTATTTCCACTGTTTCTGTGGTATACTGACTTGGGTCCACTAGGCTAGACTTCACAACTGAATCATAATCCAAACCTGTATCATAAAGGAACCTTATGGTGACCCCATTACAAATAACATCCTCACAAAATGGGGAGTGATAAGGTTCCTGTTGTCCATTAGGATTAACCTTTAATCTTTGCGTCCCCGACTTCATTGCAGCAATGTTTGAAGGTTTCCTTCTACATAATTCGGTGTTATGGTTATCCTTCTTGCACCATTTACACCATCTTTTTCCTTGGTTCAACGGTTTTCTTTCATTGAACTTTTGGTCATTGAACTGTGAGTTTCTGTCGCGATAGTCATTTCTTGGCCGCTCAAAGTTTGTCCTACCTTTATTTCCCTGCTCTCTATTATCACATTTATTAAATTGCTGTGGAGCTTTAAAATTGTCTATGTGCTTCTTTTTAGCACCACTTACCTCTGCCTGGGCTGCCTGATACCTCTCAGCAACATTTAAAATTTCCCCCAACTTCTCTGCACCTTGTTCCATGAGAAATTTTCTCATGTCTGGAGCCATGGACTCTCTCAATTGCTCAATCATGATCATTTCTTTAAGATCTTGGGTCTTCCCCAGAGCCGTCCATTTCTCCAAATAGGTTTCTAGTCTGGCAGAGAATTGGTGGTATGTCTCCCCAGACAACAGTTTGGCATTTCTAAATTTCTTACGATAAAATTCACCATTCTTCTCGTACCTTAATAACAAAGCCTGCTTTAACGTCATAATTGTCTTGGTCTTCCCTGTTCATTTTGGCAAATACTTCATAAGAAGTACCTCTCAATCCTTGTGATAGCTTTAAACTCCACCTCTCTCTCTCTAACCCATATGTAGTAGCTAATAACTCAAAACGTCCTAGGTACCCCTCTATGTCATCGTCTTTTTCAACAAAATGGTCTAAATGAAACCCCATAGCTGAGTTTGAGGCTCCCATACTGGGCGTAGCATCTGAGGCAAAAGGGCTGGCACCAATTTCAGGGGCCGGGCCTTATAATTCCAGCTCCCTTAGTCCTAATGCGTGCGCCCGTGTCAACCTTATAGCCTCTGCCTCCCTTTCGGCCTTTTTATCTTCTGCCTCCCTTTCGGCCTTTTTATCTTCTGCCTCCCTTTGCTGTCGTTTTTCTTCTGCCTCAATCTGCAGCCTCTTAATTTCTCTATCAGCCTCAATTTGTTATCTCTTTTCTTCAGCTAACCTTTCCGCCTCTAATTTTCTCTCAGCCTCTTTTTCTAATCTCCTTTCTTCCCGTTCAATCTATTTATCACATTCAGTCGTTACGTATTGAATTAAAATTTGACCATCCATTCCCATCTCCTTCGCGGTGAGCACAGCAGCTGATCTAAATTTTGCCAGCTCCGCCATACTTTAGACAATATAAATAATATATAAGATATAAATCTCTAACCAGTAAATACACTAAGTACTTACTTCTTATGACTATTAGTCTAACTAATTCTATCTAAACTTAACCAGTTAACTAATTAATTATTACTGGCTGTGAAGATTCACCAACTTTTATCTGCAGGGACACTTTTAATTTTAAAGGAAATTTTACAATTTATTTCCCTACTTTTATTTCTCCCACCAGGAGATCCTAATTTTACTGTTGGGCTAATTATCCCTGGACAAGACCCCAATATATGTAGTGGTATTGATGGTATTGTATGATGGTGTTATTACTACATGTAACTTGTATGAGGCCAGCTGTGAAGGCTCCTGAGATGTAAAAATTGTATGTTGTCTGAATTGTCAGAAGGCCTTTACTTGCTACCATACGATCTGCACACTTAACTTTATTTTTTTTTTTTAATGAATGTGGCTACGTAAAGTGTCTAGGGTAATGATGTGTAATGTGGTGTGTTAGTTATAAATACACCCACAGACATTTAAGAAGACTAATAAGATTAACAAGTGTTAAAATACACTGAACTAACTCACGTGTGTAAAATTTTTGATGAAATTATATTACATTTATTTTGTTCTGGATCAATTTTTTAGGTTGACCAGGAAACTTACAATAAGGATTTAGAGGATTATGAAAGAAGTATGCATGGAATGATTTTTATATCATAAATTGCAATAGTGTTACAATCATTAGTATGTACTGTATACCTACGTTAGTTTTATTAAAATGTTCTAGTAGTCATCTACTTGGGAGGATAGTTACTGTTTGTGCTGTTGGGGTGGCCTCATCACACCTGTCTATTTTCATTGCACTACTGACAGTGTCCAGTTAAAAATGGTGGGAATTTTTTATGGGGGTATTGAGTAAACATAAAACGGTGTTGGTGAATGTTCCAGCAGACCAGAGGGCTCACTCATCTGGTTATCGTATGTTGTAGCTCTGGTGCTGAAATTAGGTGGTCCCACCTCTCCGTGCTGGCGGGCAATAATGGTGGTCATATGTCACAAGGTTACTGCACAGTTACACTCTCGTGTAAAGTCACCAACTGAGTAGACACCTGCATTTGTTGATACCAGTAATACTTCAATGCCTATGCTGCAATCAAACAGTATGGGCAATGTGTCAAAATCTATTACTTCTACTCTCAGTATCGGAACAACAAAACTGACGCAAACAACCACATCATAAAGAAAGGTCAGATTCTTCTACACTGACCATAAACAGCTCACTTTATCTTGGTCGGGTTTTATACAATCGCTAGATCTCTCCCAGCATACCATAGGCATTGCTGAAAAATTATTTATCTAGCGTTAGGGCTGCCATTACAAGAGGATATGGTACAATGTGCATTCATTATTCATCACGCTCATCTATCTGTCCTTGCATAATCCTTGTGTTTTCTGGTCTTTTAGGTACATTGTTAGTCCCTAGGACCCTGACTTTGGGCGGGGGGAGTTCTAGAGCAAAAATCCCGTTCCACAGTGTTTGTTAAGCTAGCTAGATTATGATTATGGCAGTATCAAATTCACTCGTACATGAAACAAATATTCAAAATATATAAAGGAAATAATTTCCAATCTTACCTAGATTATGATGATCATTAACAAAGAAGTGCTATGCAAAACCTCAGCTGAGCTGCTGGGCTGATAGGATGGCCTCCCTAAATTTAAATCACTGTCTTTAACTTATGGGAAAACACCACACTTTTAAAATCTGTGTCTAAACACCCACTGCACAATCTATTGAAGAAAATGACACAAATGCAGCTATCTGAGCGCATAAATAATATGATTGTCTGTGGGCCAATCCACTGCCCCGAAGTTTTTTTTTTAATTGTCAAATTTTCCTCACTAAAGTCATTTCAGTCAAGCTCCAGTAAAGGATGGACTGGTTTATATGTTAGTCCTGTAAGTCATCTACTTCGTGTTTCTTACAAAAATGAGTGCTCCGATTTTTGAACCAAACCGTTCTCTCCCCTTCCAAATTTTTTGTTGTAAAAAATGTTATATTTAGACACAGCTTCCACCAATGTTCACCTTTAAATTCTATGCAAGTTAAATTTGAACATCTGTGTCTAGGTCAAGTGTTGGTGAGGGGTTTGTTGGTGTGTGCAAATAACAACACTTTTTAGATTACATTACAGTCTTGTCGTTGACAAACTACACTGTCTTTTGTCATTATTTTCAATATTATTATCCCGGTCATGTAAAAATTAAGACCATATGCGCAACCCACTGCTCAGAATAGGCCATCTGGCCAGGTAACTTTTATTTATTTTCCTAACATTAATATTTAAGAACAAATATTTTACTTTTTAATTTTTGTAATTTTTTTCAGACATCTGCGTTCCTATTTCCGATTAACAAATCAATCTAAACTTTTTTTTTTTCAAAAAAGGGCTTGGTATTTCAGGCAAAAACGTCACCTTCCGCTACCTCGTGTCAATTTGGGGGACTTGAAATTTGGGGGGTTTACTTTCATCCATTCCCCCCCCCAACTACCCCACCCCCCACTCCCCAATTCGCGGGTCTCTTTAGCATTCCAGGAGTTCATATTTTTTTTTTCAATTTTTGACTCCCTCCGTTCACCTACGGTCTAGCAAGTCAATTTTAATGGGGATGATGACCCGGGTCTAGGGGCGATCATGTACCATCAGCAGCCTACGCCATTATGTTTTTATCCTTAAATGTTATCCTTGGAGGAATTTTTTCAATGTTGTATCTCTGTCAATTTCACTACACAACCCACCCCCTTTTAGTCTAATTCTACTATTCATAAATCTACGACAGTTAACACCAGACGGCGGAAACTGGTAACGGGGAAAGACTGTTCCTGGGGGGGAACAGAATGATGGGTACAGCGAGAACCAGCCTGTGAGTAGTACTCAACATAAATATGGAAGTATCTTCCCAGATATAGCACAACACCCACAAATAAGATTTTAAATTGAGAGCTGTGTTCTTCCTGTCCGCTTGTCTATGGTGCGGAATGCAGTGAGAGTAAAGAGAGTGAAATGTCCCGAATAAACTGTTCTCCTTCCACACAATCTACCTCAGGGAAAATTCTCGAATTTTTTTGGTCAGTCGGAATACTTATCACTAATCCAAGAACTACTTACTCGGAAGTATAACCAATGAGGACATGCACACCATCATAGCTGGCAGACGCTGGAGTTTGGTTGGCCACGTTCCTCAGAAGAGACACGATGCCATCACCAGAACATGCTAGAGTGCGAAGGAAAACGAAAGAGAGCCGACCAAAAACTACTTGGCGGAGAACAGTGGAGGCCAAGATGCAAATAAGGAACCAGTAGCTGGGGCACAGTACGAAGGATGGGCCGCCCCGATCCACGAACAAAGTGGAAGCAGTTTTGTTGTGCTCGTTAGGTTTACTAGACGCACCTCCACCAGGTTGTGATGGTCACTGACTGCTTTCTTCTTCCTTCTTCCTCGTTCGTCCTGAAAAGGACGGTGGTTTGTGTTGTGTCTGTTTACGCCCTAAGCTGTGATATCTGCAACCTTCCACCATCACCACCCCACGCCTTCGGTCGGACACATCCGACTTTCAGCCAGGCATTTTTTAGGGATCGGTTTGCCTTCCCATTGCGATCCGCACTCGATCAGCCAGACTGCACTCTGCAGAATGTTTTCCAGGACCACCACTTGAGGTGGAATGCGGACTTGACCAAAGGGCTCTGGTTCGCTGGAAATTTCTGATGGCAAAGCAGGTTTCAAGGCTTAATTGGGTCGCTGGCCTTGCAATTTTTCTTCTATTGTTGCGTTCTTTAAATAAAATAATTACTTAAAATCCAAAAATTTCTTTTTACAAAACAGGCCAAACCCCCGGGGAGCATATTGTGATAGTTCAGGGTACAACCAGTTTAGCTAGAACATACAAGATATCTGACCACCACTGAAACACTTAGTGTTGTACTAACAGTTCTCCTCTTATATTGGCTCTTTTGCCAACACTGTGCTAAAATTTGGAGGCCCAAAACCACGTTTTCTTTTCCTTTTCTGGGGGTAATTAGATTAGTGAGTTTACAGGGAGACGGAAGTGTTTTTATTCTTGGTGAAGTCTTTTTTTTTTTTTTACGCTTACAACCTTTTATCCAGGGAAAAAAAACTACCCCCAAAGTGAACAAGGCGCCTTTGTTTAGTGGACTATTCAGATCTGTTTTTTTGGGGCAAAGACCTAGGGGGGAAAACACTGCGGAACAGATTTTATGGGACCTCGGTTTCTTTTCTTAATTTGTCGAGAAAGGGGGAACTTTTTCTGGGGGCTAAGTAGTATCTTCTTAGCACTTAATATTAAATTGTCGACACAGTTTCTTTGAAAGTTTCGCTACTCCAATACAATAACAAAAAATTGTTTCACTGAGAAGGTTTCTCTGAACTAAGAGGGGGGTACCATTTTTTGTTTTCATCCTCACCAAAAAAAAATTTGAGCTTGAAATTCCCTCCACTGATTTTTTTTATTTTCCCAAAAAAAACTCTAAACCCAGGCCGTTATTGAAAAATTACTGAAGATGCCAGACAAATTTGAAAAAATAAAAACAAGGGGTGGGCTGGACTGAAGAAATGGTTATGTATATTTTTCAATTTGATCGTTAATTTTTCCCCAAAAACTGTTTAAGAAGATAAGAGCTTAGAGTAAAAACAAAACTTGGAAACAATATCAACTTGGCCAAAAAAAGCCACAGCACAGAAACACCATCTAGAACAAGCAGCAAGCTACCTTTTGTTGGGAAAGTTCACCAAATCCTGAGTACCATTTTTTCACTGGACTAAAATAATTGAAAAGATTAGTAACTTCCAAAAAACTTTGAACAATGTAGCTTATAAGAAACTGCTTTTTCCGTTCAAGGGATATTATATTTGATATTCGTACCAATCAAAAGTATCATTAATGTACATCAACATCCTTGAAAAGGGTTTGAATTTCAATAGTAGCTTTAGGTTTTTTTAGTAGGGTGGCATTATTGTAATTTATGCTATGGGGGTGGAAACCCCAAATTTCAACAATAAAACCGGATTAAATGGGGACCACAAATTTTAATGAAATTGCATTTCTTGCGGAATTTTTGTGTCCTTGGAGGGTTGAAAAAACTTTTTATAAGGGGGAATGCTACATTATGTATACATTTTGCCGGAAAGTTAATCCAGGTCCCCAGGGGGTAAACACATGTTTTCCATAATTTAATATGTCAGGATTTACTAAAACCCCAATTGTTCCCCGTATGTGGGTTTTATTAGTTGTTCTGGCATGTTAGAATTAGAATTAAACAAAACCAATGTAACATTCAGGTATTGCTGTTCCTGTCATTTCAGACACGCTTGTAAGTTTAATTTTTTAACATAGTTTGGCCCAAGGGGCTACTGTGTTGCTTCAACCCCCTGAAACATTTTTCACTATAAACTGTTGTCATACAACAGAAAACCCATTTTTACACTGTTATTCCCCTTTATTTGTAATACTAACAGAAACCATGACAACTGTACATGTAACCATGACACTTTGTTAATGTAGTAATACATCAGACACATGATACTCATGGGCTTATGTTGTATTTTACTTTTTATTCAGACTAGATATATACATTTGGAACCGTTTTTAAAATTTAAATCTATAGTAATGCATTTAAAACCTGGGGGCACAGGCTCGGTAAACTGTAGTAATACCAGGGCGAAACTTGGACACTTAGGTTGCAAAAACTTAGCTATACACTAGTTTTCATGTGGGGTTCCATGGTTTTTTTTGTAGGTATACATTTTATTTATATACCATATAATATAACATATTATTTTTAAATATTTAATACATATATAATAAAATAATCTTATTATTTATATATATTTTTATAATTATTTAATTAAATATATTATATACAAATTTTACCCCAGAAATTCATGCTACGGTCTTGATCACGCGGCTCAAGTGAAAACCATGATATTGTAGATAAAAACCATTGTCATAACGAATGTAATTAATTTCCAACCAGGTGTCCACCCAAAAACAAACCAATTGTTCCTACATAATTAATACATTAAAAAAAAAAAAAATTGAACACAAAACATATCACACTCTTGACAGAATAATCATATTTCTGATTGACAAGATAACCCCAAACTTGTCCAAAATATAATTTAAATTTAGTTTCATATGGCCCATGTGGGAAAAATATTATTAAGAGAAATAAAAATGGTGATTAATTTTATAATCAGTATCAAGTCCTTGCACACTTACATAAAGATTACAAGAAATACAAATTTTGTATAGAAAAATCACATTATGTATGGTTGTCCGTGATGCAACACTGTAGACACTCCGTGGTATTGTCCATAAACCCTGGCAATTATGCAAGAACACTGTGACAATAAAAGTCTATTGCAGAGACTGAAGTCTGAACTGCAATGGTAGTTCCTCTGTCCGTTTCAGTGTGCAGTACTTTTTGTTTCACACCTGAATTTATATTTTCGTTTACATTACATACATTTCCATTTTTTTTTTATCCAGCCCAATCCTTACAGCACATACACATTGTGCATACATACTTTTGTTGGCTGACGTTACTCTATCATACATAACATAACATACTGTCACTTTTGGCTTATCTTACAGTACATACATACATATCTTACAGGGACGGTACAATAAGTACTCTGCGCTACGTACATTTTAATTTCATTTCAATAGCATACGATACATACATACAGATTTTTATTTTTTTTCATACCCCCACACACATACATGAGCATGCATAAATTCGCAGGTTACATTATTACTATGTCAATATACCTGACCATTTCATCATCATATTACGTACTTACATCCCATATAGAATCTTTCTTCTCTACAGAGACAGGTCCCTCCCATTCACAATGTACTGGCTCTGATTTATGGAGGTACAATATACAACTGGTCGTGCATCATAGGAGCCAATCCATTTCATTCAATACACTTAATATTAAATTTACATTCCATATTTTCATATCTATACAATATTAATGACCACATTACATACCAAATCATTCTTTATTCTCCGAAAATCATATCTCATTCAAAGAATGACGTCGACATGGTACCATCTAAAATACACCTATGGCGTCCTGGGAGAATCATCTCCGACATTATAAACAAGCGGTGTTGAACAACCATCTACAATTAACATCTACCCCCCCCCCCATGGGTGCCCCCACTACCAAAGCAATAAGAAATTGTCACGATATATATTTTAACCAATAAAACTTAGCCCATACTAAAACTTCTAAAAGACATTGGCATGTGAACTTGAAATTTATTTTCTACAATGTAGTCTCCGTTTATCGAGTATTGTTACAGTTTTTACAACCTAATGTCCCACACAATGGCACCTGTTACCCGCGATGGTACATCAATAGGGGTATTGTGTTCCTTGGGATTTTCCATCAGAACACTGGCGTTTGCGCTTAAAGTTTTTCAGGTAGTGGAGTGAGAGTGACATAAATATAGCGAAGAGCCTACTATCAGTTGAGGTCCAAACAGATGGTATCATTAGGTCAAGATCGAACGTTAAAGTGATGTGTTATAATCCAGCAAATTTTAAGAATAGTGTGCGCATCACATGTGCGCAATTTTTTTTTTTTGCTCATTCGTTGCATTATGCGTGAGCAATCAGTGCAGTTCTGGGATCTTATTTCCGTCGAAGGTCGCCCGAAGTGGACTTTCTTTCGCATTGTATTTCAAAGATTTTCAATGTCTTGGTCTGCACGTGGTGTTTGTTATTCCCTTGTACAAGAAGTCGATGAATAGAACAACACACCCTTCATCACCAAAAACGGAGCCCAATTTTCTATATCCCTACATGAGAGCACTAACGTTCGTGTTTGTTCTTTTTTGTGTTTAATGTTGTGTCTGTCTTTCACACATTTCTGGGTAAAAATAATGTTCTAATTAACTTTTGAAAAAACCCACGTATTGAAACAGCGTATTCAGGATTACGATTTTGACCAGTACTCCACACACGCATTAGATACGTCTCACCACATACGCTTTTTAACCGCTGTGAGGAACCTCCTACGTACACTATTGGTAGCGATATACCTTCCTATCCCAAGTCACCTAGTGTTTATGTTACGCGTACGCCTTAAACGTTAAAGCATACGCACAATTTAATCGCTCCCACTTCACATCCGGTAATCACTATTTGCGTGGCATTAATCGTGTTGTGGACAGCAATAATATCAATGGTTGGGCCTGACTACCCGTCCTAACAGCACACAAACTACTTTTACTGCTAGTACCACTAAGATTATCAGGAGCCAGTTGTGTTCCAATTTTTTACGCGTGGTTTTTTTCTTTGGTTTGCACCAAACACCATTGGTAACATCTGATAGTGCAATATAGTAACGTGTAGTAAGGAACGCGTGTACAATAAACGTAAGCATACATACCTAGGCGGTACATAGTCTTTGAACACAGTTGAGAATGTTTCCCAAACTTAGAATAGCAGGATCTGACGAATCCCCTTTTGCATACAGTCCTGGAACTCTCCCTTCTGAGTTGACATGTCCCTCGTTCTCCATGGAGAGATGAAGAAAGATTAAGTGGCCAGAATATTTTAGCATGCCGAGACTTTGATCTCCCTTTGTTTAGTTCTCTTTTCATACCTAGATGCTCTAGGACCTCGCTGTGCGAAAGTTTTAATCTAACTTTAGTATTACAATACCCCCATGGCTTCTATAGGGGTGATCCACGATTTCAAGAGGTCATTACGTGTATCATTCTCACATTACATATAAATGCTTTATTCATAACGTCCATGTTTCCGCACCATACAAAATCAGAATATAATAAAACTACAAAATCTCCAAACAAAAACTATGGGAGATCTTTTTCTAGTACCATCACTTTATCTGAAATACAAAAAATAAGACCAATTTTAAATCGGGTTTAAATACCCTAAAATGTAATAAATTACAAATCTTCTAATAAACTTTAAAATACCAAAAATTGATACACTAATGTTTGTCATCAAGCTATAACATCAAAACATACAATTAGAAGTCCAACAGTCACACTGTGGGTCCACTCTTATCATTCAACAATTTGAAACTCCATGTATATAACAAACAGTTTAGTACTCCTTTTGGCATATCACTAAGAGCCCATTGTTAGCGAAATTTTTTTTATCATTCAATGTACCATTTCTTTTTCTTCATGAAGAATTTCAGTATTCAAGGAAAATTCCCAATGTCCACTGAGCCCTGGTTCAACCAGGGATTTTCATAAATCTTTGAATCTCTCTCTTCAGATCTGTATACATGTTAAAAATAGAGCCTTAACTTTGCCACCTTGCGATGTAACTAACCTATCCAATAGTCTAAAACAAATTTCAAAAACTCCAGTAATTTAACAAAAACGCATCAATTAATATCGTCAGCATCAAATACAATTATACAAACTCCATTTCCAATAATCAAAACATCTACCAATTCACATCTTTTTTCCTTTTCACAAGTGAATGATGAAAAATGAAATATTGAATGAATAAAAATTAATTACAAAATTGGCATAAAATTTCTTATCCACTACATGTTTAATATCATAAAACAACGCTTCCGTTCATTTAGAATCTATTTCTGAATGCATATATTGTTCATCCACCGTGTTTACTTTATCACTTAACATTTCCTTACATCACTAAAACCTGGTCTAATATGGTCTAATGATCAATAAACCAACAGTTTTCCTTCAACCCTACAAAAGTTTAAAAGCTCTTAACTTCTTCCCCCCTTTCCAAATCCATTTAATACTTATATTCAAAGTTCTATTTGATTAACTAGTTCCTATGAGGATACACCAGTAATTCTAACTCTTGGTCCCACCCACCAAACCATATTATCTCCTACCACCCCCTAATGATCAATATCTGATTTATTCTTACATTATTTTGTATCCTTATATAAAACTACTTTGACCTAGGATTTCTACACACTGAGTTATACTCCAACCCCTCTTATCATAACCCAAAGCCAGAATAATAAATTCTTTTACCATAAATCACACCATTACAATTCATTAACAGATAAAAAATATAAAAGTTTAACCACTCCACTAAACGTTACACTCAACCTTAAATATTCCGTCTATTATTACTGCTAATTTATCAACGTTTCAACAATTTCCTAAATCTTCCCATTTTATACCATCATGGGGCGATACATAACCCAGACCATCACCTCTGGTGTCACATTTATCAGACTTCTCCATTTCACATTTCCACTACTTCTATAACCTGAGCCCAGTTAAGGTACCTTAGCTCA
Organism: Oreohelix idahoensis; assembly: GCA_024509875.1. NCBI lineage: Eukaryota > Metazoa > Mollusca > Gastropoda > Stylommatophora > Oreohelicidae > Oreohelix > Oreohelix idahoensis. The sequence goes on from JAMPIV010008660.1 coordinate 15,831, forward strand.
ACTCTTATTTCATTTATAAACTCTTCTTGTCACATCAAATGGCTATTACTCCCTATTTTCCCAACCCCACCCCCACCTCGTTTTTTTTTTCAATCCTAGTTACCTTCTAATTCACTGTCTCTCTTTGAATTTCGGTCTTTACATGTTAATTACATAACGCTCAAAAAACCCCAATTACTCGGTCAGACACCAACCTCCCATTAGTGGTTTTGTTCTTTTATTCGTGTTTTAAAACAATCCCACCATAACAATGTCGTGATGGATATATTCCACCAAACTACAACTTCTAAAACCAACTCTTTCACCATAAGGCTGAGAGACTCCACGCCTTCATAAACATATTTTTATACATAAAGTTTACCGTTAACCTTCATTATAATGCTTTAATCTTTATACGAATCCATACTTTTACTAGCAACTCCTTTCCTTCACCTCTGCAGAAACTTCCATTTAATAAAAAATAACTGTTCGTCAAAAGCGGAGCTCTTTTTAACTCCACCTTATTGGCTGGCAATAATCTTCTTCTCAACTCTTCATAAGGCATTGTGTTTAACAACATCATCCCTCCCTTACACCTTATTCTCCCTATTTCACCCTAAACTGTTTTTCTTAACCTTGATTTCCACTCTGACATACTTTACCATCTACCTATCCTCAAAATGCGGGCCCGATTTTGGAAAAATCAATAACCCCTTTAATACCCATCTTATCTACCCCCTTCCCTAACTTACATTAAACACCTCACATTAACTTATCACAAAAATCCGTAAAATTATCCCTGAAACACATTAAAAATACCTAAAACTCTCATTACCACAAACCTAACTCTTATCTCTAAAAATCCCTTCAAACCTTCATACTACCCCTTTCACTTCCACGAAATCCTCTACTTTAAAACGAATCCCACCTAGAATCCCAAGTGCAAATTAACCCAAAATTCATAACATCACTTTATAATGAAAACCTGAAACCCCCCACGTCTACAACCTTAAACGATTATAAACAGTATGAACCTTAAAATACCTTACGCTTGGTGGCACTCTAATAACCGGCCAACTAAAAACTGCGATCACCTGATTAACACAAAACCATTCAAAACAATTCCCATAAAATCCACTACTAAACCACCCTTCCCCCCCTCCCAATATAAATATTCTTCCTTCACATCTCCTCTTTCCAATCCACTCATTACATCTCTATCATCCAACATCACCCCAACCTCAACCCACATTAAAATAAACCCCATCCCACATCAAAAACATATTATAACTCCACTCCATCATCCCCCCATATCCTACCCTTTACTTAACAAAAACCTCTCCACCCAACAACCACCACAATATAATTTACCCTCCCCCTACCATAAACCTATCCTTCATAACCAAACCCCCTAAACGCCACCACCCACCCCAAACTCCACCTTTCAACTTCCAACCCCCCCCCACCCCATCCCCTACTACCCTATCCAAATCCCTTCACCCACCAAAATCAAAAAATCAACCCCCCCACTTAAATCCACCCAATCTCCACAAAACTTCTAACAATCCTTATCCAACTCCCAATCTCCCACAAATATTACCCTATTTACCCATAAAACCACAATCACTTTTCTCCAACTATACCCTACCATCTCACCTCATATTTCTTTTACACCCACCACAAACCTAATAACTTTTCACCAACCCTTTCCCTTACCCCAACCAATTCACCCCCAATACTCCCACACATCCCATCATTACCCTCCACTCATTCACCACCCCACAATTTCTCTAAATACCAAAACCCCTCCAATCCCTCCCTCTATTCAAATTATAACTTACATCCATAGCTCTTCAAACTCTCATCCTTTAAATTTAATCAATTAATCACCTTAACTTTCCAATAAACAGCCCTTGCGCCAATCATTACTAATACCCTCCTACAATACCCTCACTATTACCTACATCACTCCTCATAATTAACGAACTCCACTCCACACCCCATAATCATTCAATCACCACAAAATAACAACCCAACATTTTACCTCAATAATACCCAATATATCACCATAAAAAGATACCAAATAATTACACATTACCACCCTAAAACAAAAATAACTATAAT
>JAMPIV010008661.1:0-86191 GCA_024509875.1 Oreohelix idahoensis
ATAAGAAGATGAGTACGCCAGAAGTAGCCACGTTGCGGTCGGCCTTGCACAGCAATAAGCTAGTGTCAGGGCACGAAGAAATAGTAATAGCGTAGCAGAACGAATCAAATCAATAGTTATTATAATAGCTGATAAATTATACGTAATTCAACAGCACCGCAGATTGACTATTCACTATAACTGAATCAATCACATCAGCTGATCTGTAATTTTAGTTTCCTATAGAATGGAATCAACTTGTATCTTATTTACATATCTATATGAACTACTCTAAAATGATTTGTAACTCAATATGTAACTTACAAATTCATACGAGTTTCCATTTTTCACGCGCTCGACGCATAGCACTCCTTCAGATAACTACAAGAGTAGATATCTAGATCATACTAAATAAATAATAACGGAACTTGTATTGAAGACTTGCCAATTTTATCATGTGTTAATATACAATCCTGTTTATTACCTTGTCTTAATATCACAGTAAGTTTACACAGCGATGCAGCGTGGGCAAAGTAATGTCGGTCTCCTCTCTCACTCGTCTCTCTTCAATCCGTAGACAGTAACTATTCATCCGAAAAGCGTAACTTAATGGTTGATACCAGTAGTTCTCCTCAGACACTAAGTGGACTATCATCTCGTAACGAATTTTTCTGGCAGAAATAGGCTTATTCTGTAATTGTCATACTATAGCTGACCCTAGAGTCAAATAAAAACCACAGGCGCCACTACACAATAAAGCATCTCTAACGGTCATTTAACACCCACTGAAGAAAAGTCTACAAAACATACCTGAGGAATAATCACATATAACCGCCAACTTAATGGTAGGAATAAGGTACCAAGCAATCTCTACTAACACTTCCCACCTCACGAGGAACTACTGATCACATGGACTACTACAAACCACGACTGTGTAGCGATAATTACTCGTACAACCACACTGTGAAATAATCACAATAGAGCTCCAGGTCCAAATTTTGATAAAGTATCTCTCTCTCTCTATATTGGAAATAAAGCGTGCCAATGCACAATGTAGAGTGTAAGACCGTGGAATTAATCACATAGCGTCACGAATAAAACTGGATAGAGATACTAACCGATGTCCACTAAAACCTGACATATTAATAACGCTCATGTACTATAATCTATCTTACAGTTACCACACTGTCAAAGACAACAAAACAATAAAGTAAAATATTTATAAAGTTACCGAAACTTTACCAATTGTGATAAAAAAACCGTGTTGTTAAATAAGACAAATACGGGTAGTGATGAAGGGCAAAACCACGAGTAACAGCCACACATATACGACAAACTAAAAGAAGACAATTAACACAGATATTTAATTCCCAGTTACCGCAACAGCATCGTGTTTACAAGTGGCGTGTCTTTCCCGAACAATAACATAATTCGTGCGTACAGCCATTTCACAATATTAAAAGAGGAATTGCACAAACGCTGAGGAAAAAAATGGGGGGGGGGGGTGGGGGGGGGGGGGGGGGGGGGGGGGGGGGGGGGGGGGGGGGGGGGGGGGGGGGGGGGGAAGATTCTGAATGATATTCCTGTTTAAGAAACAAACCAAACCACTTGCCCCGAACTTCCGGCTTTGTGTTAGGAAAGCGCCGGTCAGGTCATGACGGAAAACTTTTTATATTGAAAATTTGAAATAAGTAATAATAATAAACAGATAGGTGTTAACAATAATACAACAACTGTCAGACCAAATCATTATCATCAGGTGCCATCTTCACATCGAAGTTCGGCTGCTATGGATCCCCAACGTCGTCTGTCTCTAGTCTTGACGGGACACTCTGAAAGACTATTTCCTGTTCATATATTGATGTTACCTTCCCACTTATAGCGCTGTCTTCCTCTTGCACGTTTGCTTTCAATCGTTTCCTCCTATTATGGTTTTCATTAAGAGTGTTATGCCTTTCTACATGGCCAAAATATTTTACTGTCTAATGTTGGTCTCCTTCTCTTTTTCATTCCTAGGTTATCTATGGCCTATTTATTTGATCTCTTTCCATGAGACGTGCCCTATTCTTCTATACATCCATATCTCAAAAGCCTCATTTTTTTCCTTTAATTACTTGTTCATTGCCCATGTTTCTACACCATACAATATTGAAGAATATGTAGCATTTGATGATTAATCTGTTTTTGAATATGTGAGTTAGTTGTTTAGACGTTAATATCTGTCTCAATGTTGTTTGAATGTAACTTTCGGGGCCATTCGTATTCTTTTCTTGATTTCTGTTTCGCATCTGCCATCTTCAGTTATTATGTGACAAAGATATGAGAATCTTCTAACTTATTGCAGGATTGGTCCATTTTATTTTTATCTTTAACGTTGGCTTATTGTCTGTTTTGCTAGTGGCCATAGTTTTTTTCTTTGTGCACAGTATTAAAGAATTCATATTCATGACTTACGATGGTTACTCGTTTGACTAGTTCTTGCCAACTCTGCCCACTTTCAGCTACACAAAACTGTCATAAACCAAATACAATTATACTAAAACTATTACGTCAGGTAGAACATTTCATTCCCTTTGGGCATCGTCTAATTTTGGGTTTATGTTTTATTCGGAAGGATGCTTTGCTATAATTGAGGACGAAAGATGTGAAAATAGCATAGAAAAAAGGGCCGGAAGGAAAATAATTGCAGAAAATTATGGCGTCCTGTTTCCAGTACGTCTAAAAAGCAATCGATGCAACAGAAACGGTGACATGGATATGAGTAATTTAACGTAACCATAGTAACCCAAACTATAGGAAGTTTTAGTTGCCGAAATTATCTCGAACTGTACAGATGTGAATTCAAGTCTTTCTACCAACCAATGCCAAAATGTATAAGAAGCTCCGGGACATGCCTTAATACCATACTTGATTCATCTTGTAAGGTGATAGGGAACTCTATACAGAGCGATACAATAGGGGGCAATCTGATCATCAGAGGAAGTCCCCCCGTCGAACAAGTATTTCGGCCCTTTATTCTAATTTACACTCTAAGAGGGACGGGCCCACCTGGGTCATAACTCCCAAGTGTCTCCGCCTCCTGTTGTCTTATGTAGAAAATGAACCCACTCCATCTTGGTTGCAGCTTTAAAATTCACAATTATGCCAGCCGGAGGCAATTGTGAAAGTAACCCTTACGTTGAAAACAAATTATTGTGCCACAGCACACCACGACTAGGGACAGACACTGACCCACCTGCACAAAGCCAACGAAGCTTGAAGCCACTGCGCGCTAGCAACTGAAATCTACTTGCGCCCGACACCTCATATAATATAAGGCGTGTGTTGCCTGTAAGTCACTGTCCTTTCACCATTACAACGAAAAACTCAATGTATCGCGGACTTAGAAAAATTTTCAAATTTCCGGATATTTCCTGTAACGCAGGTGGGGATAGAGTTTGCTGTCCCGAGTTCCATAGCCTAGTGCCCCTTGATGTATAGAGAGTTACGTGAACTAAGGTTTGGCCGCCATCTTCGGCTGTACCCATATCGCAGGAAAATGGAATCGATACAAAGACGTGTTACTGTATTTGCAGATAATTTTATTTCAAATTAGTAGTTAGCCTAAACGAAAATGCAAATTGGGTCTGAACTCGCGATTGGGTCCATTTTCCTGCGATACGGGTACAGCCGAAAATGGTGGCCAAACCTTAGTTCGCGTAACTCTCTATTCATCTAGGGGCACTACCATAGCCCATTGCGGTTGTTCCACAGCCAGCATGATGCTTTTTCTGCAGTTTCACTAAGCCTCTTCAGTGCCCTTGTTCTTGGCTATCCCCTCAGCCCCAACAGTTTCAATAAATCATACACTGATGCAGCCACGAGCCCTCTTGTACCCACCTCAAAAGCCATGACCCTTGCAGTGAACCCATCGTGTCTCAGATCAGCGGCCAGATCACTATACTTGGCCGCTTTGAACCAAATGTTGCTCTTCCAATCTGGATTCAAATGGCACGGTCAGTTCAATCAATATAACCTGGTGCGATGATGAAGAATGCAGCACTATATCCGGCGGTCTTCGAGATTTCCTGATACTCTCTTGATATGCCCCTCGCCCAGGTAGGTCTACCCCCATCTCTCTCAGTCATTTGCACAGTCAAGGAGAGATGGTACACTGCTACCTGATTTATTCGGTTTGGGGTGTGCTGACTTTCCTGCTCTCAGAAAGTATGTGTTTGCGGTGTTCGGTCTGACATTGCTATTCGCCTTCATCCTTGCCAGATTTATTGTCGCAGCCAGCTCATTTAGCACTTTGTTGTGGCGCCATGAGTATCGCCCTTGCCCTAATGACGCCTAGCAAGCTCAGAGCACGTGCTCATGTGTCTGTCTCTCATGGCAAATAACAGCAAGTCGACACTGAGATTTATGTCCAGTGTCACGTGACTGATAATTTATTTTACCATTCCGTTCCATATGTTATTATTTTTTTAATGTCCTGGTTTCCTCGCCATTTGTATTTTTCTTTTCTTTCATTTTTCACTTTCTCAAACCCCACCCGACGGTTGTTTACGTTCTGGCCTTCAACGGTCAGCGTAGCGGTAACGAAATGTTATCTAAACGCACCTGTGGTTCGTTTGACCAGAGAAACATTTCTGTTACGCCTAAAGCGTCTGAACGAGCGAACGGGTTTCTGTAAAGACACGGCTCGTTAGCAGAGACCAATCTTCTGAGGTCGGTAAACCAGTTTGATCTTCAATTCAGGAGAGATTTGTTGTGGCCCCTGACCATAATATTATGCATCGCCGATCTGGGGAAATGTCTGTTGTCTTTGATGTAGTCTCTAAGAGAAACCTCTGTCTTACTCCTTATTACGTTGCACGCCGATACATCTGTAGAAACAAGCCATGCCAGGTGTTTATTGGTAAACTATAAGAGTAGAAGTCTTAATAGACTCAAACACACTCGTAGAAATATTCCTGGCCCGAGATGGACCATCATGAGATAAGGCAGACTTTAACACAGAACTAAATGTTAAGGCCTATCTCTAGTCATTGTTCGGGGTGAGTTGACATATCGTATAATTATAATATGATATATTCATGTTAGCTTTTTATATATCTGATAGGAAAGTGACGTGAATTCATTTCTGAGGACTTCTCCTAGTCATTTAATTCAGTGATAATGTAGCGCTGTCTACGGCCTTAGTTAAGTGGTGTTTACGCTGTTTTGGTTTATAATGGGTTAAATGATAGACTTACGATAACAGATACTTATTAGGCGTAGAATCAGTCGTACAGATGCTTATCATGGGTTAAGAATAGGCAAAATAACTGTCATTTCTGTAAGATAATGTCAGAGAAGTGAGATACAGTCACCTAAACACTGAATTATAGGAGATAGTCACTTATTCCTTTTTGATAGATATTTCTAGTGGCAAGGGAGAATCATTTTATGCTTACTTGTGTGGCTAGGCACTAGTCTATAACTTTCACAGAAAGCAGTCACCAGGCATAGATATACCTTGTAATTATATCTTATGATTCAGCCACAGCTGTAATATTATAGCAAGAACATTGCATTTTCTATGTACTCATTTTGTGGAATGTTAATATATTTCCCCAAGGGGACATATGATTTATTTGTGTAATGTCACATGCTGTAATCTGTTTATGTAATTCATTTAATGTTGTAAGATGGATAAGCATATTCATTTAACTGTAACTACAAGGTTAGGTTTCCTGTATGTTTAGTTGGAAGAAGAGGAGTAGATTGTTGCTGTCAGAACGATTACTGACAGGTACATGGGTGTACAAAAGATATTAAGCCTATGCGGGCACATGCTATAATTGATAGAATGGAAGGAGCGGAGCATAACTAGGATATAAAACATTAGAGTGATGTTGTTGTTGCTTGATGTAAAGGGTGTTTTTTTGGGTCTCAGTTTCAGGGATACCGAATTGCTAGAGTCAAGTCTCCAGTCAGGCGAAGAAATATCATATACTCTTCGTTCTAGAGGGATTCTGAATACAGCTAGCAATCACGAGTCGTCAACCCCATTCCTGAACCTAAACCCTTTGTCAACGCCAAGTTAAGCTCACGCAGTGCAACGAGCCAACGCTAAATCTGGAATCATCGAATGCAGTAGTAGTTCTCTACTCGCCTATTGGATTACCAGTCAGAGCATTGCGGCTTCCAGAATATCAAAACCGCCCAGCATGTCTATAGCAGAATCTGATATCACCCGCCTTTGTGTGCCTAAACGGGGCATTCAGCCAAATCACAGCCAAACCAGTTTAAACAGGATTTAATGCCAAGCAAGCAATAGCGCCGGATTAGAGCGCCTGGGACGCTTTGTCCTCAAGTAACTTCGTCTGGTGTATTTCTGGGTTTATGTAGAACTTTGCACTTAGGAGCGGCCAGAAGAAAAAACAGTGTCTTCCAGCCCCTCACGCAAGTAGAGGTCACCAACGTTTAGCACCAACAAGGCAAGTTTTTACAGGTCAAGTCCATCACCCATGGAGTATATCTTTACGTAAAGACACTTTCTGGAGCTGGCACATTTGGTCCCACGAAAGCGGACGGACTGACACGCAGTTTATTCATTTGGTAAACCAGAGGTAAATACAGAGTTCCAGCCCCTCACGCAATTAGGGGTCACCAAAGATAGCGCCTACATTGGATTTACAGGTCAATTCCATCACCCATGGAGTATATCTTTACGTAAAGACATTGGAGCTATTACATTTGGTCAGTTTGTTTATTTGGTCAGCAGGAGATAGACAGTCTTCCAGTCCCCATCGCGAAATCAGGGGTGCCACCAACAATAGCGACTACAGTGGATTTATACAGGTCAAGTCCATCACCCATGGAGTATATCTTTACGTAAAAGACACTGTCTGAAGCATTGTACTTGGTCCCACGAAAACGGACAGACTGTCAGAGAGTTTATTTATTTCTCTTGTGTTCTACAGGTTATGTTATGACTGGTGGTTTGTGAGTGTTGTTGGTGTATTTGCATTATTGTGGTTATTGATGATTTTTGGATGTAATTTATGTTGGTGGAGATGAAATGCATTATTTTCATACATGCTTCTTCTTTAATAAAGTTTACACATTTATTAATGCGCTGTTCACGACCCTTCCATCCATAATTAACTTGTTTTAGCTCTTTACTATAATCTCTATGTTTGATAAGAGAAAAGAGTGAGAGCAGGAGGTGCTTAGACAGTAAAAGTGAGTTGAGGCTTGGAGAGAGAGATCATTTTGATAAATCTTCTTCCAGGTTGTCTCAAGTCCATCTCCTATTTACACCTTTCTGTGTGTGTAATCTATAACTCTGTCAGTCCACTATCCCTTGTCGATTTCACTACTGTTGTCCAACTCGACAAATACAGGTTATGTTATGACTGGTGGTGTGTGAGTGTTGTTGGTGTATTTGCATTATTGTGGTTATTGATGATTTTTGGATGTAATTTATGTTGGTGGAGATGAAATGCATTATTTTCATACATGCTTCTTCTTTAATAAAGTTTACACATTTATTAATGCGCTGTTCACGACCCTTCCATCCATAATTAACTTGTTTTAGCTCTTTACTATAATCTCTATGTTTGATAAGAGAAAAGAGTGAGAGCAGGAGGTGCTTAGACAGTAAAAGTGAGTTGAGGCTTGGAGAGAGAGATCATTTTGATAAATCTTCTTCCAGGTTGTCTCAAGTCCATCTCCTATTTACACCTTTCTGTGTGTGTAATCTATAACTCTGTCAGTCCACTATCCCTTGTCGATTTCACTACTGTTGTCCAACTCGACAAATACTCTACACTTTACTCAACCACGACATCCAGCAAAAAAAGCACAAGCATATTATTGTGAATGATTCAATAAATTTGAGTCTTACAATAAGTAGACTAACGTTTACATTTACTGATAGAAAAATGGAATGTGTTATCGGAGTGGAAAAGTGTATTCGTGAAATTATAATCATGAAATTGTAAACTAATATAGTGCAAACTACGATTAACATTCAGTCATGGTGTAGCTTTACCGAAGACATATGCACAGTGACATACTTTGTGTTGAGAATTTTGAACTTAGTTAAAATACTACGCACAGAATTATTTTCACAGCTAGGGCGGAGCGAGCATAAACCAATTTCTATGGCAACTGATTAAAATTTTCATTCCTTCTTATATCACACTCAGTGACGTTGTTGCTTCATTGTGAAAGAAAAGAAGAAGAATCAATCGTAACATGAAGACCTCGACATGAAATTACGTCCTTTTCTTGAAACGTTCAACACCATTCGTTCTGTTCCCAAATAAAGATTCAACTACCCACCTTTTAATTAAGGAGACATTGTAAGACAGTTGTTATCAACATGCAAGAAAACATATTTACATTTAACCAACGACAACGACTGGCATTATGAATATTTATGTATCGATAAAAGATAGAAAGGTAGGGGATATAAAATAAAGGAGAGTTCAGAGACGGAACAAAAGAGTGGACAACAATAAATTATAAATAATAAAACAAGACGGATCAAATGCTTCTATAAGGAAAATATTGAAGAACAAACGGGAGTGCAAGAGTGAGAGAAGAAAGATCACGAGTAACAGAGAACAATAAGGGTATGAAGAAAAAATTAAAGTTAAAAAGAAAATTAATAAAAGGACAGAAACGAGGGATGGAGCAGTCAGTTTTGAGAAAAAAAAAGTCCCTGAAGGTATTTACGATTTTACAAAGGAAATAAACAAAGAAAAAAGAAAGAAAGGAAGAAAGAATTATAATGAAAGAAAAGAAAGGGAAAGGAAAGAAAGAAGACAAATAAAGAGAGAAAGGAAAGAAATGAAAGAAATCAAGAAAGTAATGAAAGGAAAGAAAGAAAGACATGAATGAAAGAAAGAAATAATAAAGGAAATAAAGAAAGAAAATGAATAAATGAAGTAGGAAAAGAAGAAAAGGCGAAGAGCTATCCTAACGAATTTGAGCCCTGACCCAAAAAAAAAAATATGCTAAACTAAACTCTATAACATAAGAATCTCACTTTCAACCATTAACACACACTTGTTCAGATTAACAAAATACTAATAACAAAAGAATCTCACGTTCAACCATTAACACACACACTTGTTCAGATTAACAAAACAGCGCAACAAATAAATGTCATTTGGAAAACTAAACAAACACCTTTTTCAGAAAACTGGATATCATTGTTCAACTTGAACTTCCTTCTCTGAACAGATTATAGTAATTTAATATAGTAGCGCGTGATTATAGACAAGCGAAGCTGAAACTGCCTTGTACAAGAACTTTGATGTCGCCCTATAGTCATATGCGTTCTTCTTCGGTATTTCAGATCTTTACAATAATAACCATAAGCAAATCTTTGATATTTGAACATGCGCCCAAAAACAACCGATGGACCTTGTGTTTAGGTTAAACGCAGTGCACCTCGTTAAAACGAAGCGAAATTCCTATTTAAAAAATAGTTTTTTCCGATCTCATTGTGATGACTGTTGGTGAAGATTCGTATAGTTTGTGCATTTTTCTCTGCTGCTCGTCCTGATGACGACACTAATTCTACTGTGGTCATTTCCTTCCTGTCCAGTTTCCGTCAGAAATAAATCAGTCATGCAATGTCCATGATGCGCAGTGTTGCTTCTCTGGTTAAATATTTAAATATATAAGATGATGATACTTATTGATAATTATCCGCACGAGCTGTGCTTAATCATAAATGAGGAAAAATGCAGAAAATTTGTCAAAATAACAGGCATGAATATTTATTAAACAAACGCCATTGAGAGATGGAAAGAAGTGCACGTTATTTTAGTCACCTCGTAATTTTATTCCCACATGACAATGCGCGGCTTTTCCGTAAAAGAATGCACGTTGGTGGGAATTTGTTCAGGGCGGGACATTTTCGACAATTCTATATAAGATGAATTTCATGCTAAAAAAAAATGTGTATGGATTTTGATCAGTCCTCACATTCTTTTTTTTTTGTTTTTTTTTTTTTGTTTTGTCTACTGTTTTCGTCTTGTTTGTACCTGCCGAACACCTTATGGTGCTAACGTAAGCCTTGAACCTAGGAAGACACACTCTACCTGTTTCATTTAACCTAACTATTCAGCATAGCCTTACTGCATTACCATTACTTGCCTTTGAGGCTATTGCTGGGCCTAGAGCCAACCGTTGTAGCTAGTCACCTTGCAGGAAGACTTCACCAGCTTTGAGGCTATTGCTGGGCCTAGAGCCAACCGTTGTAGCTAGTCACCTTGCAGGAAGACTTCACCAGCTTTGAGGCTATTGCTGGGCCTAGAGCCAACAGTTGTAGCTAGTCAGCCACCTTGCAGGAAGACTTCACCAGCTTTGAGGCTATTGCTGGGCCTAGAGCCAACAGTTGTAGCTAGTCAGCCACCTTGCAGGAAGACTTCACCAGCTTTGAGGCTATTGCTGGGCCTAGAGCCAACCGTTGTAGCTAGTCACCTTGCAGGAAGACTTCACCAGCTTTGAGGCTATTGCTGGGCCTAGAGCCAACAGTTGTAGCTAGTCAGCCACCTTGCAGGAAGACTTCACCAGCTTTGAGGCTATTGCTGGGCCTAGAGCCAACAGTTGTAGCTAGTCAGCCACCTTGCAGGAAGACTTCACCAGCTTTGAGGCTATTGCTGGGCCTAGAGCCAACCGTTGTAGCGAGTCACCTTGCAGGAAGACTTCATCAGTCGTTCCCATGCTCCTTCAGCAGTGGTTTCTGGGGCAATTAGTTTTACACGACAGGTTGCCAGTTCCATGCACAACCTCATATTAGTTGCCTAGTACGACATGCCTGAGAGTTCATTAGTCTTATTCTTTCTTTGCTTTTTCAGAAACCCTCTGCAACTACAAAGGGTAATTTTACCCATTGTCCTATATCTACACGAACCTCCCGTTTTACACGTGTTTGATTTAGATGCTTTTTGAAAAACATGCTTGTTTAATTAATACCAAAACCTATTTGTATTTAAAAAAAGGCGGTCAAACTTCCCGCAAATTCATGCCTAGTTGGTTCTCAACGTAGCAGTGTGTGATATTAGACCAGTGGTTCTCAACGTAGCAGTGTGGGATATTAGACCAGTGGTTCTCAACGTATCAGTGTGTGATATTAGACCAGTGGTTCTCAATGTGGGCCGTATGGCCTCCTAGGGGACCATGCCATATTTCTAGGGGTCACAGTAAGATGGTATGGTAAAGTACCTTTTTTCCAGCTAACAGCGACTATGACAGGGGCCACAGAGGTAAATGAGGCTCAGAAGGGGGCCATGAGCCAAAAAAAATAGGGTTGACAACCCTTGTACTAGACTAGGTAGTTAGCAGTACAAAATTGACAGCGTTTCCAATACTGCAGCTTACCGATTGTCGTGTGGTGTGTACTGGGGCAACTACGACAGTAGTTTTTGCCAGGAATAGTCTATGAGATATTAGATATAAGGTATCTAGAAATTGGCTCGTTAAGAAAGAATAAAGACCTATTCGAGATAGGGACACGAAGACAGGAATGCGAATGCTTTTCACTAGACAGTGTTTTCTAATTAATTATGGAAAGAGTTCTGTTTCCCCACGACCTTACCTTCTGCCCTTAGATCCCGTAAAAGAAAAAGCCCCCAACCTCATCTGAGTAGAGAAATGTTCCTATAGGTGAATATGTAACACCGACAGCACGAGGGATACACTAACAAACTAGATAATGATCAAACGATCGTTGGGTTTATTAATGACATATCCACACATATAGGGTTAGTAATGGTTATAACATGATGATGGTGAAAGACGATTCACGCAACACACAGATGAGATAATAAAATTGCAGTTAATTAAGTAGTAGTTAATTAAGAATGAACTGGTGTAAAGCGAAATGATGATGATGTGATATGATACGTGTTACCAAAATGGTGAGTACTCTACACAGTCCATGTGTCTCTAAATGCTTTGCATTGATATGACGATTCACATGTATGCATACACTGTCCCAAGTTGTTATACGTTATGTCGAGTGGGGTATCTCTAAGCCGAGGACGTTCTGATGAAAACTGTTGTCGCACTGAGAACGCTGACGAGATATTTATGTATATTCCTTCACTGTTTGAGTATATCTCTGTAGTGTTGATCAACAGTTAATAGCTGTCATATGAACAAAGGGTCTGTTGTCTAATCTCCCGAGGGTACCGGCCAGACTGGATATCTTCACGAAATGTTAGTGATATGTAGACTCATAATCTTGCGTATGTAGTCGTGATTCATAAAATATACTTTAGAGTCTGTTTCATAGAATGCGCTTAAGAGTGTGATGCACTTGGTATAAATATGCGATTCCTCTTTTGAGCTCTTTTGCTTGACTTCAGATAATAATGATCTTTCGAGTGATTTGAATTTATGATGACTCTGTATTGAACTTGTGATAACGATGTATTGAACTTGTGAGCCAGCAGTATATGGGTGACGAAAAATGCTGCGTCCACCTTCTGACTTGTGGGTGAGACAATATTCCTCTTTAATTGAGGAATGCAAGATGTCCTATGGCGAATTCTGCTAGCCAAATGTCCATTTTGATAACTTATTTCTGGTTAGACGTCAGACACGTTGCGTGTAGACTCAGACTTCTGATGAACTGAAGACACACAAAAGTCTTCGTAAGTTTTTCACATTTAACATCACTGGTTGACTTTCATTCATACTGCTGCTCATTATTGATCTCTCTCTGAGTTCAATTCTAATGATGTTAAATATCTTGTGCATGAGAGTGTGTGCGCATGGGAGACTGTGATGATGATGAAGGTGAAGTATGAACTATTAATTACCTCCTATCATCTTCTACGAAAATCTTCTGATTTTATTAATTAGTTATGCAAAGAATTATTTGAAACTCTATCTTTAGCACATTTTAGCTGTGAGGTTAAAATAAACAAAAATTAAGAAAATGTATTAATAATCTGTATAAGATCTACTAACCTTCTTTTCCCTTCGCAAAATCCTTTAAGAACACAATTCATCACAGAACTGAATTATATCCACTCTGAATAAACACGTGTATTTAGGCTAGGCGTTTTTGGGATTGTATCTCTGTCTCACAATATAAAAACTGAACTGCTTCCTCTAACAAGCTACGCGGTATTATATTTCTGCCATATGGGTTTCTTGTACAGCTCCGCCCATACCAACCAATCCTTAACTCTTTAAGTCCCAATCGACTTTATATATCCTCAGGGGTTAGACGCGCTTGGCCCAATCAACTTTATAAAGCGTTTAGTATATGTGCCTCTGTTTGAGACTGTTTCTAATTATAACTACCCACAAACCACCCAAAACGTCATTTCCGACTGCAAGTACATTATTTTAAATACCGCATGTGTTTAAGAGTGAACGTGTTTCTGTTTTGAGATATTTATTTAAAAATGCACCGGGGTGGCCATTTTTGCTTGGGCCAAACCAACTTTTTTGCTTGGGACTGAAAGAGTTAATAGCCCCTCTGGTCCCTCATTCACATGATCGCTCTTGTCCCCTGCCAGTCCAAACGTGGGTGTGGTTTGACAAACAGGTATGGAGTAATAATGATTAGCAAATGTGGGATCGCAAATGTGGAATGAAAGAGCAAATGTCGGAGAAAATACATTTTTGTATTCCCCAGACGAGGGACAAAAATTCCTTTTCGATTGTGGAATAGTTTTGTTCTGCTCGGTTTAACTTCCGACTCGCGTATGCGACCGGAAATAGATTTGGTGGGCTTCTGTCGTCTGGCTGTAGTAATGTAGCCCCGATTCCAATGTTACTGGCATCTGTGCGCAAGATGAATTTTCTAGTTTAATCCGGGAGCCGTAAAATAGGTTTTGTGGTGAGTTTCTCTTTTAAGAGTGCATATGCATGTTCACATTCTGCTGACCGTGTCACTTTATCTGAGTTTCCTTTCTTGGTTAGCGATGTAAGCGGCGCACAGAGGCTATTGAAATCCTTTATATATCTCTGGTAGAATCCACAGAGAGATACAAATGACCGAACATCCCTTTTTGTGGACGGTCTCGGTGCATTTCTCAGCTTCTCAACGTTTTGAGTCTCGGGGAACATGGTCCC
The DNA here is from genome assembly GCA_024509875.1 of Oreohelix idahoensis. NCBI lineage: Eukaryota > Metazoa > Mollusca > Gastropoda > Stylommatophora > Oreohelicidae > Oreohelix > Oreohelix idahoensis. Next base: position 14,062 of record JAMPIV010008661.1, read on the forward strand.
ATGGGATATAGTATGTCATAGGAACTCTAGCTGTTCACACCCAATTTGACATTTGGTTGGGCGGGCGGTTAGTCCCGCTTCTTTGAGTCTGTTAAACAGCAAGGATAGCGCTGATATATGTTCTTCAAACGATTCAGTAGCTACTAGGATATCATCCATAAAATTGCTGATGGCGGGATGATTCAGAGGATCCAATAACTTTTGCATCATCCTTGTGAAGACACTAGGAGCGTTGTTTAGTCCAAATGGCATCACATTAAACTCGAAGTGTCCATCTGGAGTACTGAAGGCTAACAGGTTCCTCACCTCAGCTTTTACCGGTATTTGATAGTACCCTTTACTGAGGTCGATCTTTGAAAAATAGCGAGCCCTGCTCAGCTTAGTAAATAGCTGGTTCTGGTCCGGTAACGGTTCTGGCTGGAACTGTGTTAACGCATTCAGCTGTCGGTAGTCGATGCACAGGCGGTGTTCTCCACTGGGTTTGCGTAACAGCACCACTCCCGTACTGTAATGGGACTCCGACTTCGAAATTATGCCTCCCTTAAGTAAGTAATCAATTTCTTGCTTTAATGCCGTCGCCTTGGCATACGGAATCGGATACGTTCTCATTCGGACGGGCGTTGGATCCGTGACTTCCATGTCAAACTCCATCAGGTTTGTCCGGCCCGGTTTGTCTGTCAGGGAGTCGGCGTGGTTTTCCATCAATCTCCTCACTTTTTTTTGCTGGGCTTCCGTTAGGGTGGAGCTTATTTTCACATCTAAATGTGATTCCTCCTGTATCACCGGGTACTGTACGGATGATAAAGGCTCTTCTTCCATTTGCATAGCAATTGCCATAGTCATGAGGTGCGCTGGTTCGGCAGGGGCTCGCTCGTAAAACTTCTTAAGCAGATTTAAGTGATAAATTTTCTGCTTTCCGTTCACGGCGATTTTATCGTTGGTGCGAGAAATCTTTTCCACAACTTTGTAGGGTCCCCTCCAGCAAATATGCAACTTATTACTGCTGCTTGGCAGAAGAAGTAGCACCTTCTCTCCTACTGCTAATTCTCGGTCCTTCGCATTCCGATTGTAATATTTGGCATGTTTCCGCCTAGCCTCCCGTACTTTCGCTGTGGCTAATTCCTAGCCAGTCTTCAGACGTTGTTTCAAGTCTGTGACGTACTGGAAGGCTGATGTGACAGTGTCGCCTGCCTTGGCATCGGTCCATGTTCTTAGTAGCGCTTCTAATGGACCTTTAATAGGTCTTCCGAAGAGTAATGTGGCCGGAGGGACCCCAGTTGACGCATGCGGTACTTCCCTATAAGCAAATACTGCGGCCGGAAGATACTGATCCCAAGTTTCTGGCTTCTCCTGTGCCAACTTCCGAAGAATAGAGGTGAGCGTCCCGTTAAACCGCTCTACTTGCCCGTTACTTTGGGGGTGATAGGGCGAAGTATGAATATGCCTAGTCTTGAATATTCTAAGCACCTCCTCTGTCAACTTGCCTCTAAATTGTGACCTGTTGTCTGTAAGAATTTCATGCGGGAAGCCCAATCTAGTAAAGATATTCAGTAAAGCGTCAGCTACATGCACTGAGTCGCATGCTGGCATGGTTATGGCTTCGCCCCACATGGAACATGTGTCCACTAAGGTAAGGATATGGGAGTTCCTCTTCTTAGTTCTCAGCAGAGGTCCAATTATATCCATGGCCACTCTTTCAAATGGGGTGCCCAAGATTGGCATCTCCCCAAGGGTCGCGGGTGCCGTCCAGTGTTTTGGTGCAACTTTCTGGCACTGAGGACAAGACTTGACGAAACGTTCAATGTCGCTGGTGATCCCTGGCCAATAATAGTGGCAGGCGATCCTTTGAGTCGTGGCGCTCATTCCCATGTGTCCACTAAATGGGATAGAGTGGCCCATCTCAAGCACCTGGTTCCTATAGGTTGCAGGAACTACTAATTGGTTGTGTTCCTGTCCTTCGTTTCTAGCTCGGCGATACATCAATCCATTTTTCATAAAGAAGTCTCCCTTGGTAGGTGGGTTGTGTGTCCTAGGTAATTTTTTAAAACAGGGCGCCAGTGAAGAATCTTCCACTTGGGCCCTCTTTAATTCCTCGGGGAGGATATTGGTAGGAGGTTCCTGCTCTGCGTCTTTTTTGACTGTCCTCTAGTCTGTACGGCCGCCATGACTAGTGGTTGAGTAGGTTCTCCAAGGAACACATATCTACATCCCAAGATTAAAGAGTAGATGGGTTCTTCCATTATAGCGGCACGAATCTCTCCTGTCACGTAACGAGATTCCACTCTGATAAGTGCGATTGGCAGTGTCATGGGTGCAACATCCTTCGTCGGGCCTTGGATGTGGACACTCTCTTCTGTTATCTGGTCAGGGGTGACAAGAGATGCCCTGACCACCGCATCGAAAGCAAGTCCTGTGTCATAAAGGCACTCTACAGATTGTCCGTTTACGAGGACTGATTCGATGACGGGAGGATGAGAAACGTTTCCGGTACTCTGCACCTTCCGGGGTGACGATTTTGTCTGCAGACAGGCAGCATGTTGGGGAGGAGGTCTGCGCTTGCACTCATTAGTGTTGTGATTGTTCAAGCGACAGTACTTGCACCATTTACCTCCCGGTCTCTGGTGTGGCGCAGCATTTTTCTTGTTTTGCTCTTTGCAGTTATCTTGTTTTGCGTGCTGTTTATGCGAGATGTGGGGTCCTTTGCTTTGTTGGTCTGGTTGGGAGCGAGCAGGTTGCTTTTGCGCCTGATCCGAAAACTTCTTTCTGGCACCTTGAGACTCCATGAGAGCATTTTGGAATCGCTCTGCCAGTGTAAGAATATTTTCTAACCGGTCAGCGCCGTTTTCAGTGAGAAATCTACGCATTTCCACCGACATAGACTCTTTTAGTTGCTCTATCACAATCAGCTCTTTCAACCCGTCATAGTTCTCGGTAAAGTTTCCCAGTGTACACCACTTCACTAGGTAGTCTTCAATACGGGCTGCAAACTGTGAGAAAGTCTCTCCGGCCTCCTTCCTAGAACCTCGAAATTTTTCCGGTAAACCTCTGAATGACGCTCGTACCTCACCAAGAGAGCTTTTTTCAATGCCTGATAGTAATCTTGCTCTCCGGCCGGAAGTTTATTAAAAACTTCGTAGGCGGCTCCTCTTAGGCCCTGGGAAAGTTTCACGTTCCACTTCCGTTCTTCAAGTCCAAACCCTGTTGCAAAGCGTTCGAAGTGGTCTGAAAAGGCGTCCATGGTATCGTTCTTTTCTGAAAAAAGTTCCAGCGGAAAGTTTATGGCATGGGGTGGCGCAGGTTGCAAAGTAGGCACACCATCAAAGTTGGAAGCCGCTGCACTTTTTGCCAGCTCTATCTGATTGGTCTGTTCCTGGATTTCCAGTTGCTTCATGTTAAGTGCATGCCCTGCTGCGGCTTTCTCTTTACGCTCCGCTGCTTCTGCTGCGGCTTTTTCTTTCCGTTCCGCTGCTTCTGATGCGTCTTTCCGCTCCGCTGCTTCTGCTGCGGCTTTCCGCTCCGCTGCTTCTGCTGCGGCTTTCCGCTCCGCTGCTTCTGCTGCGGCTTTCTCCATTGTAAGTTTCTGCATTTCCATCTCTCTTGCGTGGAGTTTATCAGTCTCCTCGCTTACATATTTCATCAGGTCTTTTCCACTTAACCCGTATTCACGCCCTGCCTCCATTAAACTAGTTCTAATTTTTGCAGCATCTGCCATAATATACAGCACGGGTTCGCGAAGGGAACAATTGGCAGTGACCTCCAAACAAAATTGTTTGACTCGCACAAGTAATTATCTCTTTAAAACCAGCTAGGTTTAAATTAGTAATCAAGTTCAAATAGTTCTTGAAAAAATCACTCACTCAGCGTATTCTGAAAAATTATATACCAGATTATCTCGAAGTTACTATGAAAAATTTGCTAAATATTTATGATAAAATTTTCCCTGCAGTTACAGGAAAAAAAAAAATTCCAGTTCCCTACAGTATCCTCTGTTCTCAAAAAGTGTTTACTCTGTCCGTTTGATACTTAATTTAAAAGTATCACTCGTGCTTTAGAGACATAAATTATCCCCCCTATGAAATAGACAAATTATAATAAGAGTCAGTCTAGAAGGTAATCCCTCAAAATGCCAACAAATTTTGCAATTATCGCAACTGTATAGCAGGGATGAAAATGTGATTGATCACACTTCTAAGTCCGGGTTCACTAATCCCAAGACGAGTCCACAATTGTCGTGTGGTGTGTACTGGGGCAACTACGACAGTAGTTTTTGCCAGGAATAGTCTATGAGATATTAGATATAAGGTCTCTAGAAATTGGCTCGTTAAGAAAGAATAAAGACCTATTCGAGATAGGGACACGAAGACAGGAATGCAAATGCCTTCCACTAGACAGTGTTTTCTAATTAATTATGGAAAGAGTTCTGTTTCCCCACGACCTTAGCTTCTGCCATTAGATCCCGTAAAAGAAAAAACCCCCAACCTCATCTGAGTAGAGAAATGTTCCTATAGGTGAATATGTAACATCGACAGCACGAGTGATACACTAACAAACTAGATAATGATCAAACGATCGTTGGGTTTATTAATGACATATCCACACATATAGGGTTAGTAATGGTTATAACGTGATGATGGTGAAAGACGATTCACGCAACACACAGATGAGATAATAAAATTGCAGTTAATTAAGTAGTAGTGATTAATTATAGAATGAACTGGTGTGTAAAGCGAAATGATGATGATGGTTGAATATGAAACGTGTTACCAAAATGGTGAGTACTCTACACAGTCCATGGGGTCTCTAAATGCTTACTGCATTGATAATGATGATTCACGTGTATGCATAAAATGTCCCAAGTTGTTATACGTTATGTCGAGTGGGGTATCTCTAAGCTGAGGACGTTCTGATGAATACTGTTGTCGTACTGAGAACGCTGACGAGATATCTATGTATATTCCTTCACTGTTTGAGTATATCTCTGTAGTGTTGATCAACAGTTAATAGCTGTCATATGAAATAACAAAGGGGTCTGTTGTCTAATCTCCCGAGGGTACTGGCCAGACTGGATATCTTCACGAAATGTTAGTGATATGTAGACTCATAATCTTGCGTATGTAGTGTTGATTCATAAAATATTACTTTAGAGTCTGCTTCATAGAATGCGCTTAAGAGTGTGATGCACTTGGTATAAATATGCGATTCCTCTTTTTGAACTCTTTTGCTTGACTTCAGATAATAATGATCTTTCGAGTGATTTGAATTTATGATGACTCTGTATATTGGAATGAACTTGTGATAACGATGTATTGAACTTGTGAGCCAGCTGTATATGGGTGACGAAAAATTGCTGCGTCCACCTTCTGACTTGTGGGTGAGACAATATTCCTCTTTAATTGAGGAATGAAAGATGTCCTATGGCGAATTCTTTCTGCTAGCCAAATGTCCGTTTTTTGATAACTTATTTCTGGTTAGACGTCAGACACGTTGCGTGTAGACTCAGACTTCTGATGAACTGAAGACACACACAAAAGTCTCTTCGTAAGTTTTTCACATTTAACATCACTGGTTGACTTTCATTCATACTACTGCTCATTATTGATCTCTCTCTGAGTTCAATTCTAATGATGTTAAATATCCTGTGCATGAGAGTGTGGCGCATGGGAGACTGTGATGATGATGAAGGTGAAGTATGAACTATTAATTACCTCCTATCATCTTCTACGAAAATCTTCTGATTTTATTACTCAGTTATGCCAAGAATTATTTGAAACTCTATCTTTAGCACATTTTAGCTGTGAGGTTAAAATAAACAAAAATTAAGAAAATGTATTAATAATCTGTATAAGATCTACTAACCTTCTTTTCCCTTCGCAAAATCATTTAAGAACACAATTCATCACAGAACTGAATTATATCCACTCTGAATAAACACGTGTATTTAGGCTAGGCGTTTTTGGGATTGTATCTCTGCCTCACAATATAAAAACTGAACTGCTTCCTCTAACAAGCTACGCGGTATTATATTTCTGCCATATGGGTTTCTTGTACAGCTCCGCCCATACCAACCAATCCTTAATAGCCCCTCTGGTCCCTCATTCACATGATCGCTCTTGTCCCCTGTCAGTCCAAACGTGGGTGTGGTTTGACAAACAGGTATGGAGATAATTAGCGGGCTAATGCAAAAGTGCTGTCAAGTTGCTGTCACCTACTCTCTGATTGTTTATTGTTCTCCTGGCCAAGCTGGGCGTCCAATGTGGTAACCCAACGCTTGTCTGAACAGCGGCCGACCAAAAATAACACCATTACAGCATGAGACGTTTTCACGTGGCCAATCTGGGCGTCCAATGTGGTGTCACATAAATTACAGCATGCCCAGATGTCTGATTGGGATGACCAGATGTGTTTTCACCAGATTTATCACGATGCAATGTGGGCTTCAAGCGATAATGTCAGGTATGGGGACTCAATCAAAGGACTTTATTTCCCCCGATGAAAGAACAAATGTGGTTCTCTAGATACCGGTCGCGAGTAATCACAACGATGAAATAGCAAATGTGGGATCGCAAATGTGGAATGAAAGAGCAAATGTCGGAGAAAATACAATACGAAAGATGTAGGAAAAGATAGAGCAATAAGGCCTTTGCGCTCGTTTATCACACCGATATATTAGTTCCCTTTCGCGACATCGTTGATTTCATCTTGTTTGTATTCCAGGATCTTCCTTTCTCTAACCTCCACCTACGCCATCTTAGGTTAAGCAAAAGTGACCATTCATCAACGGAATGTTAACTTTACATTAAATCAAAGATTTGTTTACGTTAACAATGTTTATTAGAGTTCTTTTCTGTGGTTTCACCCTAGCCGTGCCCCTCTTTATTTTCATTATTAACAGTTCAATACGGTTATTAGTCAGTAAGGTAAATGAATAATCATAGTCATAATGAACTATTTATTTTACTAGTGTAAAAGCTCGTCATAAGGCGGGAATTAAATTCAAAAGCACCAATACCTAACAGCAATTTTACTTATTCAAAAGTATTTTTAAAAAAACCAAAATTATTTGTTTTATATCTGATGATAAAAGTCTGAACATGACAGAAGAGCATCTTGATTGTCTGTTGTTTTAATCTGGTACAGTATAATCAAACTGTTCATGCACACTATCATTTGCGCACTTTTATTTGTCGGGTGTTATTATTTTCGGGAGAGTTCATATAAGCCAAACAATACAATTAATGTCTAACTTTCAACCACAGTTGCATCCCTTAGCGTTACGCACTGACACAAAAAGCTGGGATTTTATATATAGAAAGATGTAGACAATTATATGAGTTGTGCTTTAGTGTGTGCCAATTACTTTCAGTTTGATGGTGAAAATGTTCTTAATTTTCTCTTTAAAAAAAAAAAATTAGGCACTGTGTTTCATGTTATATACATATATATATATATATATATATATATATATATATATATATATATATATATATATATATATATATATATATACATATATATATATATATACACACACACAGTTACGTATGTGTGCTTTCAGTATGAAAGTATATATATAATGTCTTCACTCATTCCACTGCAAGTAGCATGAATCTTTTTTAAATTTCCTTGTTCTTTGGTCATTGGCTGCTATGACTGACAAAGCAATCAGTGACCGTCACGCCTGATGGCGTCTTGTAGGCCAGCAACAATTTGTCGTCTCCACTTTGCCCGGTCGCTTTTGAAGCCATCCTTCGTGTGGTGCCTCAGTTTCTGGTTCTTGCTTATCACCTCCGCCTCCACAGTTCTCTGCTAAGTTGGCTCTTGGTCGTCCTTGCTTTTTACGCTTTCCTTCTAGAGGTCCAAAGCATGACAGTTCTAGTTGATGTGTCAGTGTCCCTTCCGAAGATTTTACATTTTCGTTCTAGTTTTAACATTCCACTTTGTCAGCTGTTTTCCACCCCAAACAAACCCAAACACACACAAAACTTGGCACACACGTTTTTCTTATGTTTAAAAGAAGACATTTTAATATCGAGAGTAAAATGCAGTAAATTATCACAAAATATTAATGTTACAAACATTCACCTTGTCAACAAACAGTGAACCAGATTTGTTCCTTGAGCATTGCCGTAGAATGTACAAAAGAGACAACATTCTGTTTTCATGTATTCTGGTTTATTTATTTATGCACATTTTATTAAACTGGTTTATGGAAACATCTGCATGCTGCGAGAAATGCAGGAAGTTAATTTCTAGCCGATATGTCAGCTGAGCCTGGGCGACAGTGGAAATTGGACAAAGAAATAAGAAGAAAACGAAAATGAAAAAGTAAAACAATAAAAGACGTTGTGACATAATATTGTAAAGACTTTTGTGAATAGACTAATAGGGGGAATAGGTGGTCCGATAATGCTTATTGTCCGGTACTGCAGATTTATGAATATATGCAGCCTAAAAACTCGCCAAAACAGTTATAAAATATGAGGTGAGCAATGCACAATTACCCCCCCCCCCCCCCCCCCAACCCTCCCCGCGAGTATCAGCAAAGATTACTCGAGCATCCTTATCCGTTAAGGATCAGCTTCGCTGATTAACAGTAAAGACAGCTAATTTTACATATTCCCATTGCGGACCAAAATTTCGGCACCAAGAGAATTCGTCTTTTTTTTTTTTTTCCCTGAAATCGATACATTAAAGGTCCGTTCATTAGAAGTTTTACAGGAGTTATAGTTTTGCTGTTTATTTCGTTTTGATCCCGTTCCGTTTAGCATCGTGAGAAGCAGTTTCGTCCTAGCTCGTAGGCTGTTATCTGTAGCCTTCTTATGCAATATTTCCTCAGGATTACTTTAACATTGTCTATCCACCTTCTTATGTGTGTGTCCTCTTGCCCTGTAGCCAGATCTGCCGTTGAAGGCCATTCATGTTAATTAATTTGACTGCATTCTGGCGAGGTGTTGTGTCTCTTTATGTAGTTGGTGTAGGTTGTTATGTGTTTTTACTTACTTACTGTTTCGGTCCGCTGAAGCTGTGAAACGGAGTGGGGTGCTGACGTTTGCGTACGTGAGCCAAGTGTGTTGCATTGGCTGCTGTGAGTCCGTGTTGTTGTAGGGTTTCTGTGTTGTTGTAGGGTTTCTGTGTTGTTGTAGTGTTTCTGTGTTGTTGTCTATCCATCTACCTCTTGACCTTCCTCATGCCATAAAACCAGATACTTGTAGATTCTCGAACTTTTGTAGGCGGGTAATGGAAATATATCTGGCACCATTCTAATGAGACGGTGAAACCATTTAATTTTCTGTCTCTCTGTATACTTGATGCAGGATATAGGGCCTACAATTGTTCTGATGTGATTATTTCTCGTTCTGTCTCTCCTGGTAACATTAATGGCTTTCTTAAGCATCTTATGTCACAGGATGTGATTTTTCCCGCTTCTGTGCTTTGGTCAGAGACCATGTTTGCCGGTGATCGCAAAACGTAGGTAGGAACATACTGGTTATTATTATGTTATTATTTTCACCAATGTCTTAAGCTCCTAGTTTTGTTTTGTTTTGTTTTCATTCTGCCTGTTGTAGTGACATGTGCAAGCTTTTCTAAGATCTCATCTTACATTGATCTGGGGCTCTGAAACGTACAGATTACTAAACTTTGCTGGGAGCTGAGGCAGACGTGATTTCATTTTTCTAACAAAAGACAGGCTTCTGACGAACTAGGTCCGCTTTTACATGATTTTTAATTGAAGGGCCGAGGCTTCTTGTCTGGTTAAAGTAGCACTTGAGGGTGGCTGGGAAATAATAGCGTTTCTTTTTTACTTTTTTCCAGGTGAAAATTCAGCTTTATTTGTCTATCCTGGGGAAATACAATAAGCAATAAATTGCCCATGAAAGCGGGGCTAACTATTCTTCATAGCACCCAGAAAAGACGCGTGTTCATCAAAATTTAAGTTAATCAAACCATGCCAGAACTATTTCACTTGGGGCTTTTCTATAATAATAAATGTATTCTACGTTTTCATTGGTGGGCTTATCTGAAGCCGCACATGCAATTATAATACGTTAGTACCTGATATTTGCTGATAAAATTTAGTGCAATGTGTTCACATTAGAAAGTAAAACATTTGACTCCATTTTCAGCAAGCGAGTGTGTAGTTTATGTCGTTATGCTATCTATTCCTGCTGATTTAAGAGTTGTTATTTTTAATTTCTTCTACTTCAGGAAGTGATATGCCTGGTTCTTGTTACTCCTGTAGCTTTCCAGCTGCATTCAGTAGTTCCAGAATTTATTTTTACCTTCTAATCTTTCCTATAATTCCACTAAGTATTGTGTTTCCATCTGTGTCATTGATAATGCAAGTTAGAGTGTAGCCTTCTCCTCCCAATCTCATTTCAAAATAAATAAATAAATAGAATACTGGAATTCTCATGAGGATTCGCTGCTAAGGATTTTTTTCCAGTGTTCATTCTTTGATTTCTTGACTAGTCCCTTCTTGGAAAACGATATCTTGCGTAATTGTCTTCTTTGAAGTATATCCATATTTTGTGATGGCACTTTCCCCCTGTTGTTGCCACTTCGTTACCCCACCAAGCAGTTACCTTTCCCTTTTCCTGTTCTCTCTCTCTTTTTTTAAATCAAGTCTCACTTAAGTTTCTTGCTGAATCTTGGCATAATTTCTATACCCCTAGCAGTTCCTATGGGCCTCTGAGGAGACAAAGAAATAATAACTATACTGGTCCTCCAGGAACGTTATAGGAGGCGGATAATATTAGGTGACATATGGGGGGTAGCAACCTCATCATAAAGAACATAATTCTTAACCTTTTGAAAATAAAGTTCGTTCGTTCGAACAATTGCTACAGAAACAACCGTTACAAGAACATGTGAATGTTACGGGACAGGCTTCTTGCAAAGGAACCAGCAACATTGGCGACCCTTTTCCAAATACATTTGAGTAATGTGTATTATGTATTATTTATGATAACTCACGTTCTTAAATATCTTGCATGTCTCGCGCCCCAGGAAGGTAAGTTTCGCACCCCCTGGGGGTGCATGCACCCCTGGTCAAGAAGCACTGTTCTATAGGGAGTGAAAATGAAGATGATGGTCTTATACTTAGTTAGCGGCAGTATTTAGTTACATTTTTGTCTGTACTAAATTACTTGCAATTTCCGTAGTCGGCCCTTTTCTTTCTCTGCTGTCAAGCAGATATTAGCTATCTTCTTTTCAATTTTACACTCCCTTCAGTGATAATTGATCATGTTTGCTTTGCGCTTCTCGGCTTTGTAAGATTAAGACGCAGATAATACCAAGAAGGGCCCGGTCAATTTTCGTAAAGTGAGCGCGTGTCATCCTAGGAGTGCCCCGCGATAAATTATCGACCTGTCGGCATGCACTCGGCGGAAGCGAATGACATAATCATTTCCTGTACACCTTGTTACAAAGACATTAATTTAGATGAAAGTAAGATGTTGTATTTGAGACAACATTGCCGAGAGAGGATCGGATGTTTTCATTCCATATTTGGAAGAGATGACCTTTGCAGTACCGCGCAGAAATTTCCATGTGGAAGTAATTTGAATTACCCCACAAAACACGCAAGTTTTGAAACGATTTGCGGAGGTTCGAAATAGAGGAACAACCAAATTCCTGATTGGACCCTGCCTAAATCGTAACAAAGTAGACAGGAGCCTTATAACCTGACATTTTAGTCGGTTAAAAGCACTGTGAAAATCTACCTCGCACCTTGAAGACAACCAGACCTTGCTAGAGTTAAGACTAAAATCAGCTTTCATTTATCGGACCGGACCCTAGCTTGAGCGTCTTGAGGACTTAGAGCCCAGGAAAACTCTAATATTTTAACACGGAAAACCGGTATCTGAGGGAAATTAAACACATGTCAAAGTGGGAACGTGTTGCTAAAGTAACAACACCCCAGACCAAGTGTAAGAGGCCTCTACAAGTGCTTTTATTTCTCTCAGCCAGCAGTCTGTGAGCCTAAAGATTGAATTGGTGGTACCAGTTGAGGGTACTATTTCTGGAACAAGTGAGGGTATAAGTGGCCTGAAGTCGATGCTAGACATCATCATCAGAGAACTTGTAAGACATGACTCACTTAAAGTAAACAGAACAAGGTAATCGCAAAACAGATACTGTCATAGAGGAGCAAAGTGTTCGAGATTTCAGTGTACGAGGTCTTGCTTTATGAAGTGGGGTGTCCAGTTCACTTTCTTGCAGTTTTTGCCATCCCTATTCAAGAATAAAAGTGGGTACCCATTTAAAGCTGGGTCGACTGGAGTGTGACGATACCAAGTTTCGAACCCAGTACGGGGTAACTTTGCCGCAAGAGGGAAACACTAATGACTCTGCTATTCGAATATCTAACTAAATAGTCCTTCGGCAATTCCATGACCGGTATACGTGTCAGATGACTAGATAACCACAGGTTGTGTACTCTCTCCTAGAGTGTGCTATGTTTCTATTATTTATTTTTCTTCACCTTTTCTTTATAATTGTTTTTGTTGTCTATTGTGCACCCCCCCCTGGAAGTTTTCACACACACACACACACACACACACACACACACACACACACACATGCATACCACACATTATGAAGAACCCGGATACTAGTAGTAGGGAGACTTCCTTGTTTATGGAATCTTCAAAGTAACTGAAATGGAGCGAGACCGAAACGTAAATAAAGAAAAGGGCTGGAGGCAGACATGAGGAGGATAAAGACGGCATAGAAATAGCTTTAGTAGGTGGTGCATGAAGGGAAGGTTGGGCTTTATTGAATGCGTATGCTCCTCACAAAGCTTGAAGTCAGAAGGAGAAAAAGGAGGTTTTTTTTTTCAAAGTATGCTAACTTAATAAAACAGAAAATCATAATTTAAAAAGAAGCTGGACTCAGCGAACAGTTCTTACAGCACATCAGTGGCGTACTAAGGAGGGTGCGAGGGAAGCGATCCGCACCGGATGACAGCGAGGAAGGGGTGCCATCGGTAACTTTTATGACATTACTGTACAGTTTAAAATGCACTTGCAAACATACTGTTTTTTTTCTTTTTTTTTTTTTCTTTTTCAAATACAATTTTGCCTCGTTTTGGCAAGGCGCGTCCCGTTCAACCTAGTTGGTTATGTTAGGGCGCATGTGCAACTGTAAAAGACCTTCATGTATGATTTTAGAGTATTTTGCAAGCATAGTATACTTAAACTGTATGTGTACAAATCGGGGGGAGGGGTGGTGCCAAAGGAAGGATTCACCCCAGAACCAAATGCTCTTTGTCCGCCCTTGCAGCACATACTTGATTGGCTCTTAACATCCAAGGTATTCCTTCAACGTTCACATGCTAATCTTCCTTGAATCTCGTCACATAGAAGTTCACAGTAAGTGTGACCTTAGCGCTGCACATTTTTGTTTTGTACGGAGCTACGGTGGATTCTAGAGTGTTAACATCCAGGGATCTACTAACCAAATATCCGTGTGGTGGGTTACGGTGGACAAGACGTAAGTTAGAGGTCTTTATCTCACTCTCCTTTCTCCTAGATTACTTCGATATGTGACATCTGAAACCGCCACACGGTTAAAAAAATTACTTTTAAACCTCACGTGAAACGTTTTGTATGCAAGAACTAGCGCCCCATACAGATCTGGTTGCAGTGGACAATATGTAAGTCAGAGGCCTCAATCTCACTCTTCCTCATTGTAGATTAACTTGATAAGTGACATCTGTAACCGCCTCATGGTTTTTAAAAAAGCACTTACATATAAATCTCGTCCTTATTATGGAAAGACTAACGCCACATACAGTTCTAGATCCGTTTCACAAATGCAATTAAAGAAGTGTAACATATGCGTCTTTTTTTCAGTTGAATTAACACAAAGAGCAGAAGGAATTAAACATCGAAATATTTGTGTGTCCCTTAGCTTCTCGTGGAATCTTTTAAAATAAAGCATATAAATGGCGTTGATTATTCTCCAAAGAATTTATGAATAGGAGGATCCATCTGAAACACATGGTTCAGTGAACAAAGCTGGTATCCCAGATTCCTTCAAGATCTTTTAAAAGCTTCTTCTTTTTTGATTCTTAGCCGCCAATTATCAAAGCAGTCAGTGGCCATCACGCCTGGTGACGTCTTGTAGGGCAAAAACAAACTGCTTCCACTGTGCTCAGTCGGCGGCCATCCTTCATGCAGTGCCCCAGCTCTGGTTCATTCTTTGCATCTTGACCACAGTTCTCCGCCAAGTTGTTTTTGGTCGGCCTCTTTTTCGCTTTCCTTCAGGGGTCTATAGCATAGCTGTTCTTGTGATGGCATCAGGGTCTCTCCTGAGGACGTGGCTCACCCAACTCCAGCGTCTGCCAGTTATGATGGTGTGCATGTCCTCTTGGTTACTACTAGTAGGCAGTTCTTGGTTGGTGATGATATCCGGCCAAAAGATTTGGAGAATTTATGTTTTAAAAACTGACCGTAAATACTTCTGCAGGTTAACGATCCAGTCTGTCATAAATGGATGGTTGCACATTATATGTGACGTACGTCTAAGTATGACAAATGAATTTCCCTGACTCGATGGATGATAACAGAATATTGGCCTCTCATAACTTTAGAACCCCTGATCATCTGTTGTAACTTTTACCGGCATGCAGCATTTCCACGAGAACCTTACACGCTGGATCATTAATATGTAGCCTGCTATCTTATGTGAACGTTTGAGATCGCATGGCCTTTGATGGGAGGTTAAATCCCGCCCACAACCATTTCTGAGAACGATTTATAGCAATCTTTTCCTTAACGCCGGCCCAAAAGAGGACGGGCCACAGACTCACTCCTGTTTCTAGAGCAATAAACAGCAGATCATTTTCTTACCTGGCTGTCACTCCCGCCTGGTGGGAGTTGCCAAAGCTCTCAGAACAGCGGTACCATCAAAGAACAGGCTGATCTTCAGAATTCAACGTGGAGCGGCCGCGATCTAAAGAATCAGGGAACTCGCAGCTCACAGAGTTAGCTTCTCGAGAAATTTTCGCACTCTCATGCTAGAAGCCTGAGACGGAAGAAAATCGGTAGACCGGGGAAAACGAAGGAATCGCAGCGGTTAACACATCGGTGAGGTACCCCGGATTTTGCTCAAGTTCAAGAAAGGTGCGAAAATTTAACACGCCCTATTCAAGTTACATTCGATAAGTATAAATAGAGTACTCCGAGAAACTGCATTTTATCGTTCGCTCTGACAGAATCCTAGTTGCACTAGCATAGTCGGATTCCTGCTGGATTTCATCTACCTTCGTGACTATTGGAGTGTATTCTTTCTGTGCAGACGGTAATTTATACATTAGCTTCGAGTGATCAGTGGTCGAGTTATTTCAATTGATTTCAATGGATTGTGGTGTAAATTTAACCTTATTAAATAAACCCATTTTCAAAGTTCTAGTGCAAACTAATGTTACAGCTAAAAGTATTTCCTAATACAATTGAAGCGTAAATTTATTTTGCAGACGTTAAAGAGAATTATAACTTTAATACAGTTTAGTTCTGTATAGATAGATGTGCTTTTAATTGTTTTAACTCACGGGAAGTTTTCCTGATTTGTTAATTGACGACGCTAATAAGTAAATAGGCTAACTGTAATTTATCGCGTCAGATTATAATATGATTTGTAATGCATTTCTTGTTTTGATTATCTTTCATTCAGAACGATCATTCAACCTGCATCCCAGCAATTATTAATTATATACAGAGTTCTGCCAAACTCAATTCGATAACTCCAGTAACATATGAACTTTTTAAAGCTAAACTTGTGGCGACCTGTAATGGGCCCCGCTCCTCTGAACGTAACTGAGAAAAAAAGCCATTCAAGAAACACTTTAAAAATACTAGTTCATATAGAGTCCTTAAAGGAAACTGGAAGCAGAACATATTTTATTCACTGCCCCTATTTGTGAAGAAAAAGCATCGATCTACCTGAACACTGTCATGTCACGTATATTCAGTGGATTTTTTCCCCCCCCCCCCCCCCCCCCCCCCCCCCCCCCCCCCCCCCCCCCCCCCCCCCCCCCCCCCCCCGAAGAAGAACTTACCTCAGTGTTTTTCTTAACTTGTGACATTACGGAAAAAGGAAGTTATCTCCACCAGCTATGCCAATTTTAGGAACCACACCATACCTCACGCCTAGCCAAGTGCCTGTGACATTCTTTAGGAACTTTATCTAATAAATGAACAGTACCGTTAAACTTCAACGTCCAGCGATTTCGGGACACTTTGTTAACTTCAACAACTCGCAAATCTGGGGCTGTACACGGAAGAAAATACTTTTACCTAAGCCAAGGTTTAGTGCTGTTTTTTGATGTATTTCCTATGAAGTGCCAGAATTCACCTTTCGGTAAGTCTGCGTGTGTGTTTGTGGGGATGGCCAGCCCTAGTGTGTTTTTTTGAATGAAAGGAGATTTATCTTTTCTTTACCCTTTTAATTAGTTCGACCTTGTACTAAGGTGCATTATATTCCTTGTACGGGATCTCTCCTAGCGGGATCGGGTAACTGTGTTCCTTCCCCCTCCCGTAAAATTTGTTGATTTAAAGGGAGACAATTGAGAACCCTAGCTTTTCCTCTACACCCCCCCCCCCCCCTTTTTTCTGTAACCCCTTGCCTCAGAGTAATAACTTTCCCAGTGGGTTAAATTGCCTATCTCTGATCACCCCCCCCCCCCCCTTTCTTGTCTTTGGGACCGGGTTTTGTCTGTTAGTAAATATAAACGGAAAACGGTGGATGGGATATTTCTCCTCAAAAACCCCTCTTCCCTTGTTATATTTGTATTCTGTAACCTTTGATTTTTGACTGTAAATGTACAATTATGTGTGAGTCCTTTATGATAATAAAGGTATTAATCATTAATTGTGTTGGTTGTCGGTTGGCCTAAAACTCCAAACATTTCCATCTGTGTAGGCTGTATTCATGTACGTTGAGCGACTGGAACTGACAAACAATTGTTTGTGCAGAAGAGAGATAGGAGTAGTCTGGGAGAAAACAGATATTGTCGTAATAAGAGACTGTCCTTGCTCCTTCCCAGCGCTTGTGAATCTACTACCTCATTCTCCCAAATCCTTATTCTCACAGAGCCTTCAATATCACTTTACACTCTAAAGGGACCAATATTCATCAGCACCCTCTCAGATAAAATTTACGACATTATAGAAGGATTGAAATACTTTTTTTTAACTCACTAAAACAGGGAAAGAGAGGCAGAGGTAGACCAAAAAACACATGGAGAAAAGAACTGGAAACAGAGGTGAAAATGACGAAAACATGGAAAAAACTTGAGCGGATGGCACAGGACAGGAAGATTTGGCATGTGTTTGTTGAAGGCCTATGCTCCTTGGGGAGCTAAAGGGTATTGATTGATTGAATGTAGAACTGATTTAAAGGACCAGACATACAATAGTGGAACAGTAGGTGAGAAGGAACTGGCATCCTATAAGATAAACATTAAGAAAAACAGTTGATAGCGTTACAATGTAGTCCATGCTTTGAAATCCACAAGGTCAACGAAACAGGGGGAAACCGAAAGGCATACGGAGAGAAGAACTGGAGACAGGATGACAGTGATAGAGAAATTATGAACAGATCTGACACGAACGGTGCTAGATAGAAGGGCGTGGCATGTTTTTGTTCGAGGCCTGTGTTCCACAAGCAGCGAGAAACCATTGATGATAATGGTGATGATAATAAAGCTGATACCTTCAAACTGATCCTCGTCTTCTAAATTCCCAGCCCCCAAATATCTCTGATGACAGTTAAATCCCTGCCCCGTCTTGTCTGTCATTGTAACCTTTCTCTACATGTACATTTTATTTTTCAAGACGGTTTACTTATTTAAATTTTATGTAGGCGGTCTGGTTATCGTAGATCCGCACTAACTAAAGGCCCTCAATGAATTTTTTTTGTTTTTTGTTTTGTATTGTTAGCTCCACTTCGTTTGTTGTGTCCCCTTAATGTCTCACCTGCTTGATTTTAAAATCGTGTTTATCGTTAAAGGTTTGTGCAGGTGGCTTATGTTAGTACCTATTTTGGTTCATTATTTTATACGGCTTCTGAAACTTATCCATGTGTGCTAAAAATATGTACAACATTATGAAACCGTGTTTTGTAATATTCTAAAATTACCCATTTATTATTTTATATCAGGACCATTTAGTGTCAGATTTAGAACAACTATGAAATACACGATGGATAAGGATGGAATAATCACGATTTCCGCTGATAACAGGAAGAAATATTGTGGGCGTTGAAAACTAAGTTACAAAACAGGTGACTGTAATATTGTCTTTAGCATGTTATTTTAAAAAAAATGTTGTTTTCCATACACAAGTTAAGTTGTTTTAAAAAGAGGTGGAGTGCGTACAGAAAGATCCACCACTGCGTCAGAAACTGTATTTTTCAAGTATCATTACGCCGTCAAGATCTGACTTCAGAGCATGTGGAAGATCAAGAGGCAGATGGACAGACAACATCACAGACATCCTACA
Source organism: Oreohelix idahoensis (assembly GCA_024509875.1). NCBI lineage: Eukaryota > Metazoa > Mollusca > Gastropoda > Stylommatophora > Oreohelicidae > Oreohelix > Oreohelix idahoensis. The sequence goes on from JAMPIV010008661.1 coordinate 32,568, forward strand.
ACAACACCGGCTCAAGAACGCAGACTTCAGCTCCCCACTACACTTCATGACAATAGTGGAAGGAGAAAAGTTGTAAGTAAAGTAAATTATGAAGTATGTAAATATTACGCCGTCAAATAAATGAGCAATTAGTTTGTCAAACTCGAAGCCAGTCGTAGGCAAGCCACGAGCTGTTGGGAACTACTTTTGAAAGACCACACTCGCTAAAGAGCTTGATAAAATCGCGTCTGTTTCTAGGAGTGATCTATACTGTTAAAAATAAGAAACGCATAGCTATCCGAGGGCGCGTTTTTATGAGTTTGTAAGTAAAATTTGGTGCTAGGGTATATAAAAACCATCCTCAAATGTTCTTTACAGTGTCAAATGCACGTGTTGACCTGAATTGCGTTCGTTTTTGTAATCGTTACAACGCAGTGGTCAATAGTGTTTATGACGCAATTTTTGACCACAGCTCATGTTGTGCGCACGTGAAAGCAACAAAATTTGGGGTGAACACTATTCACGGACTACGCAACTGAAATCCTATAAAAGGATAACGCTACACAAATACAAAATAAGTAAATAAAATGACACTAAATACCCCAATTATAACCAACTTTCAGGTTGAACAGGGTAGACCAAGATGGAACGAGAGGAGGCAACAATGATATGATGTTGAGTGCCCGATCTCCACTCATCAAAACAACAACAACAAACAATAAAATTCAGTTCATTTTCAAGATGATATTTATGGCGTCTCTATCGATAAATCGGTCAGGTGGCTTCACGAGAGCGCAGACACGGGAAAAGTATTCACTCGTACGACAGGTTCAGGCTATGTTAGACGAACGTGATCTTTCAGACGCATACAGAAAAATACAACCCAACAAACAAACCTTTACATACCATGACAAGACGAATCCATATCTCAGACTGGCTTCAAGATTAGATAGAATTTACACCACTAGTGACTATAATATACACAAAATATACCTCATAAAAAACACTCTTAAATTCACAGATCATCACGCAGTTTATACATCTAAGTACGGGACACACGCACAAGCAAGTAAAGAGATCCCCACATTGGAAATTTAACAATAGCCTACTTAAAAACACTTACTACACAGAACAAATAACACAACTTATACAAGGTTACGCACAAGACATTCCCAATAATAACATTGCTCAATATTGGGATATGTTAAAAAACACAATCAGAGATAGAACGCAGATTTTGGCTACACTTATTCACAAAAAGTTTAAAAAAGAAGAGGGGATTTTAGAAGAAGCAATTAGTTTAACCAAAAGTTTAGACAACACGAACCCTCACATCCAAACCTTAGAACAACAGTTAGATCAATATAGGCAGTATACCTACCAGGGAGCATTACTTAGGACAAAATTACACACTATAACGCAAGAAATCCCTAGTAGGCAATATTTAGCAATTGAACAGAATGTACAACGCAGTAGACAGATACATGAAATAATTGACATGAAAGGAAAACAGCACACAGACAATATCAACATCAGTCACGCTTTCTTCGAATACTACAAGCAGCTATATACTAAAGAAGAAAGTGACGCAAACATACAAGACAAATTTCTAAAATACACAAAGTGTCTAAATGATGAAGAAAGTGAAAGGCTAGACCAACCCCTAACTTTAGATAATTTGCAAGGGGCACTTAGTACTTTTCAAAAAGATAAAGCACCTGGGCCTGATGGGTTAACTGCAGAATTCTACAGGGCTTTCTTCCCCTGTTTAGGGCCCATTCTAATTAAAATGCTGGAAGAAGCATTTCAAAAAGGGGAACTCCCGGAAAGTTTAAATCAGTCATATATTACCCTGATCCCCAAGGATAGTAATGATAAAAAGTCAATTAAGAATTTTAGACCTATCTCCCTTTTAAATGTTGATTATAAAATTCTAGGCAAGGCACTAACTCTGAAGCTTAAGCCACACATGCACAAAATAATTCACGAAGATCAGCAGTGTAGTGTTCAGGGTAGGAATATTTGTAGACACACACATTTCATTAGAGACCTGATTACATACACACATGATAGGCAGTGCCAGAGTGCCATATTATCTTTAGACCAGGAAAAGGCATTTGATAGAATATCACATGCCTTCCTACATAAAAGTCTTAAAGCTAATAATATAGGGAAATACTTTAGATCATGGATAAAAATCCTATATAAAAAACCTGAAAGTAAAATATTGATTAATCATAGTTTAACCAAAGCATTCAAATTAACGAGAAGTGTTAGGCAAGGGTGCCCTCTGTCGACCTTGTTATATGTAATAACATTAGAACCTGTTTTGGAAAGAATAAGACAAGATACAAATATCACGGGAACTTTCGTCCCCGGTGCAGGGGAAAGGAAATTGTTGGCCTACGCTGTCGCAGATATATTTGATGGTTCACTCCAATTGACGTTGAATGAGAATCCAATTGTCGCATAAAGAGTTTTGTATAGTAAGGAAGATGTGTAAGAAAGCACATAGACCTTTAGACACTAGTTTTCACAGATGTGAGCTAGTGTTGAGGGAAAGAGTTAACAGAAGGGCACAGGTTGGTGTCAGTGATTCTCTCACCTTTTAGACTGCCAACTCATGTATTTTTCTGGCGACGACTAACTCTTTCTTACTCAAATCTTTTTAAAGATGAACTAGTAGTAACAAGTAATACAAAGAGGGTTGAGAATGTTTTTTCTGAACAGAACATATAATCTACTAAGTCAAACTCAGAATGATGGTGAGTTACAGAATGTACATAATTACTTTAATTACAGTAGAAATATAAAATCAATGTTGTCATATACGTTGAAAAAAAGAAATACTAGGAACTTTAGAACTGTCAGTGTCTTTGGTTCAGATAAGAAGTAAGAGGCTAGTTTCCTCACTGACGAAAAGTTTATTCCTATGGCTATTTCGTGGAAGAGTGAACTCTGACTTTGGTCTGGGTTTTAAGTAGACTTATCTGCTTGGACTCCTCCTGGGCGTCACAGTAGGTAGGGATTACCAACTGGAGAATATGATTCAGTGAGGCTACAGTCCAAGAGATGACTAGGCTGTTCGTTCACCTGGTTGTGAAGTGATGTTCAGGTGCCGACGAGGTGTTGACTGCTTAAAGCTGTAGACTGCTCAGGGTTGCTGACTTGTGATCACCGCTAGATTTGAGACGTAAGCACTAGTTCTCTCTGTAGCATAGAGCAACTAGGCGGTTTACTCGCAACAATTGACAGCAATCAAAATCCAGAAACTGGCTAGGATTCTGCAACTGGGCGCTCAGGACTTTATCCCAGCGTAAGAAATAGAACTTTAGTAGCGTTTACTCAATCAATCACATATACTTGTAGGTATGAGGTAAGTTGAGGCTTCTCTTCTATAACTTATAAGCGTGCGTTGTCTTCGACGGTTAATCAGCAAGTGATCTTAAAACTCAGCATATGTTCGCATGAAGTTACAATATTTCCTGATTCCCACGCCAAGAGTTAATTATTTCCCGTTTCTCGTTCAGCCATGACAGAAGATTTATCGGGCGGTCTCCAGTTGACCACTGAACACGGAAATTTAATACTCTGGGAACTACTGGTTTCTACCAAGCTAATAAATCGTATAAGACATCCCTAAAGCCTGCTTTTAAGGGCCTTAGAAGAAGAAGATAAAATTTGGATCGAGTGACAGGACTATTAGTGAGGACTAGAAAAATAGTTAAAGAAACGAACGCAGGTGCAAATATTTCCGTAGAGAAAAACAGACAAAATATGTGAAGGAATAGAAAAGTAAGGAATTTTAAAATAATCTAGACATAACCTTCGAGCACTCTATGACAGGTACTCCCCAATTTAAAATAGTTGCAAACTATTCAACGAGAGAAGGTATTTGTCTAAATTATAAATTCCTTCTGTCACCCAACTTTTCAATTCTCTCGACCTTTGTCCGCTTGCTAACGCTCCACTTGGCCATGGTTCTACATTTTGAGAATCCCTGAAGTTCCGAGTTCTCAAAGAGCTAACTTTCGTAATTCCTACTAAGATAGTTTGTCCGGTCAAAATGCTGTACTGATTCACCTCTTCATTCAAAATAAGTGTCGTATGAACTAGCTCAGCCCGTCCACTATCTGGTGTCCGTTCGCTGCGCTTAGTCTGTGATTGTTCCGTGGCCCGCTTGAATGGGCGTGCAAAACATCCTTTGTCACGGTAACAATGAGAACTTTGCTGGTGTGCCTTCCATAAAAAATAGGAACTTCTCATGTATCTCCTTAACTCCGCTACTACGTTTGACCTGCTCAGGCGGTCAATATTCTTTTTCTTTCTTTCTGGATTGAAAGATTTAAATGGGCTACGTGAGTTCAATCTAACAAGAGTTAAGTTTTCTAAACCTCCCAAGTTTGCAGACAACTTGTTCTTTGATAAATCACACCAAGATAGAGTGTCACTGGCGTTCAGGTATGAACGAAGCAGTTTGGGATGGGTGAAAAACAACTTTATAGCTTTCCTCACAAATGGTTTAGTGCGAGAGTCATTCACATTATCTTTTTCCTTCTCGATTACAAGCGTATCTTGTATCTCAGCCTGGGTTTTTCCTATCACTGTTGTGATTTTCTCAAGCAAAATTTTGTTTGGATCTTTCAATGACCCTGGCGTATCTCCTCTAACTTGAAAATATGCATCTCCTGTAAAACTAATCGTCTCCTTGAGAATAGGGAAACTGTTATAGAATGGCTTCTCAGCAGAAGTATGAACTCTCTCATTTTCATCCGTGCACTGAAGCATGAAAGGGTCAGGCTTGGAGCTGACAAGGCGCGTTCCATTGTTTAGTACCGGTGTGCTCCTCTCTAAAATTTCTGTTTGCCTGAGGTTTTCACAGAAGAACCTTTGTCCACCGGGCGCCTGTGAACTACGTTCGCTGGGTGTCATATTCGCTTCTCTCTCACAGAGAAGGGGTGGGGTTTTTGGTGCTGGGTAAAACCCAGTGATATGGCAAGTTTCTGCCGATTTATCCTTTTCCAACATTCCAGTGGATAAAGTCACAGGTAAAAAAGTTTCCTCCTGAACCTGGTCAACGATCCTAATTAAAGAGCCCATTGTGTCTCTATGAGTCACATGTTTTATCAGCCCTTTTGGTGGTTCCGCGTGTACCATCAAAGGCTGTTTCAGTTCTCCTAGAACTATGTAACTTCCCTTGTCGTTCACTCCGTTAGTGTCAACAATGAGAGGTAACTCTGGGCTACTTTTAAGCTCTCTGTCCTTTTGTTGCCCAGATGACATTAATCGCGGGATGGGGCCGTTACTGAAGTTATCTGTCTGCTTAGACGTTTCTGTACAGTCCTCATTCCTTCGGTTTTTCCTTTCTTGAAGGGATACCGTGTTTATATTGTTTTGGTAGTCCTGAGCGCTTTTGTTGTGGTTATGAAATCGGTCTTTGTGCTCTTTCTGAGATTGAGCGAAGGCATGTTGTTGCTCATTAGAGATGTTCGGGGTGTCATGGAAATTCCTTTTCTGACGTGTTCCTGACGAGAGGGTACTTTTCCTCATACTACCTGCATTTATGTGCGTAGGTACCTTCACAAAGGGGTCATGACTTATCGAGTTCGATGTCCGCCTCTCTGCTTTGCCTAAACATGTGCTCTGAGTACTAAGTTGCGCTTCCTGTGGAGCAGAGGGTGCTTCCTCTTGAAATAATGGTTCATCTGACCTGGGAGTGGGGCTCTGGGATTCCGTGGCCACATGACTAACCATGGGTTTCAAATCTCCTGGCGAGTTTTGAGTTTCCAGTGGCGGCGTCTTCAACTTAAGGTAGGGTTGAGCTTCCAGGTGTTCCTTCTCATATGCTGCTTCACTGCTTATGGCCTCTTCTTTCCACTTGGCTTCCTTCTCGTTCCAGTCGCGAGTCCATTTTTCATCACTCTCTATCATTTCCATCTCTGTTCTCGTGAAAAGTTCTGCCTGTTCTAAGACATGTTTCGCAATTAACTTTCTCGAGTAACCTCTTTCCTCGCTTTCCAAATAAGAGTCACTTATCCATGTATCTAGACATCTTATAATTTTTATGAAATCGTTCACTTGGTGATCTAGCAAGTATTGGAAAAAATGAGCTCTAAGTTCCGCTACTGCGTTCATTTTAGATCGCTGGGTAGGTAAATCAATCTCTCAGTATACGCTGCACTAGTTTCCAGTAATTACTAATAATTCTAAGAAGTATTGTAATAAGAAACCACTGATCAATTTACAGAAGCTCGAGGTAATACTATTAAGTCTACTGACGTAATGTATCCCTTTACAGATGCTAGTATAATTGATATTTTAATAATACTTATTTCTGCTGAATTAAGGTATTATTAACTTTAGACAGACGCTACACTTGCTTCCGATTATTACTAATAATTCTATGAAGTATTGTAATAATAACCACTAATCAATTTACTGAGGCTCGAGGTAGTACTATTAAGTCTACTGACGTAATGTATCCCTTTACAGATGCTAGTATAATTGATATTTTAAAAATACTTATTTCTGCTGAATTAAGATATTATTAACTTGAGCCAGACTCAAGTATAATTGATTTATTTTTAACCCTGTGTATACTCTTATTTCTTCTGAAGTAAGTTATTACAATTGCAGCCAGTCTTTCACACACAATCATCAACTTGTACACTTAGTTATCTTAAGCCACTAATTAACTTAATGAGCTTAATTAACTTAATTAATTAAATAATTAATTAATTCCAGGACCATTCAGATTTCACTTTCCTTATTCTACTGTGTAATTCCACAATTCTGTTCAGGAAATATAAGAAGTTTCGTTGTCTAGGGATATACAATAGATTCTACTCCAAGGTATTGATAGACTACTAGTTAAAGATTCAACCATTCTTCTGCAGATAGGTCACCAAAGGTAAGATCCCGGACGAGCCCCCAGTTTGTCGCAGATATATTTGATGGTTCACTCCAATTGACGTTGAATGAGAATCCAATTGTCGCATAAAGAGTTTTGTATAGTAAGGAAGATGTGTAAGAAAGCACATAGACCTTTAGACAATAGTTTTCACAGATGTGAGCTAGTGTTGAGGGAAAGAGTTAACAGAAGGGCACAGGTTGGTGTCAGTGATTCTCTCACCTTTTAGACTGCCAACTCATGTATTTTTCTGGCGACGACTAACTCTTTCTTACTCAAATCTTTTTAAAGATGAACTAGTAGTAACAAGTAATACAAAGAGGGTTGAGAATGTTTTTCTGAACAGAACATATAATCTACTAAGTCAAACTCCGAATGATGGTGAGTTACAGAATGTACATAATTACTTTAATTACAGCAGAAATATAAAATCAATGTTGTCATATACGTTGAAAAAAAAGAAATACTAGGAACTTTAGAACTGTCAGTGTCTTTGGTTCAGATAAGAAGTAAGAGGCTAGTTTCCTCACTGACGAAAAGTTTATTCCTATGGCTATTTCGTGGAAGAGTGAACTCTGACTTTGGTCTGGGTTTTAAGTAGACTTATCTGCTTGGACTCCTCCTGGGCGTCACAGTAGGTAGGGATTACCAACTGGAGAATATGATTCAGTGAGGCTACAGTCCAAGAGATGACTAGGCTGTTCGTTCACCTGGTTGTGAAGTGATGTTCAGGTGCCGACGAGGTGTTGACTGCTTAAAGCTGTAGACTGCTCAGGGTTGCTGACTTGTGATCACCGCTAGATTTGAGACGTAAGCACTAGTTCTCTCTGTAGCATAGAGCAACTAGGCGGTTTACTCGCAACAATTGACAGCAATCAAAATCCAGAAACTGGCTAGGATTCTGCAACTGGGCGCTCAGGACTTTATCACAGCTTAAGAAATAGAACTTTAGTAGCGTTTACTCAATCAATCACATATACTTGTAGGTATGAGGTAAGTTGAGGCTTCTCTTCTATAACTTATAAGCGTGCGTTGTCTTCGACGGTTAATCAGCAAGTGATCTTAAAACTCAGCATATGTTCACATGAAGTTAAAATATGTCCTGATTCCCACGCCAAGAGTTAATTATTTCCCGTTTCTCGTTCAGCCATGACAGAAGATTTATCGGGCGGTCTCCAGTTGACCACTGAACACGGAAATTTAATACTCTGGGAACCACTGGTTTCTACCAAGCTAATAAATCGTATAAGACATCCCTAAAGCCTGCTTTTAAGGGCCTTAGAAGAAGAAGATAAAATTTGGATCGAGTGACAGGACTATTAGTGAGGACTAGAAAAATAGTTAAAGAAACGAACGCAGGTGCAAATATTTCCGTAGAGAAAAACAGACAAAATATGTGAAGGAATAGAAAAGTAAGGAATTTTAAAATAATCTAGACATAACCTTCGAGCACTCTGTGACATACGCCGATGATACGATATTCTTTCCAACAACAAAGGATTCTATAAAAAAAATATCTTAGAGGTTTTCACAGAGTTTGGATGCGCTAGCGAATGCAAACTAAATATTCAAAAATCTAGCATAATGGGAATAGGTAGATGGGGCAATAGATCAGATTTCCCTTTTCAATTAACGGTAGTGAATAAAATTAAAATTTATGGAATTACCTTCTCTTTTAACCCTCAAGACCCCAATAGAGAAACATGGACAAAATTGATAGAGAAAATCCAAAATATGCTAGAAATTTACAAATATAAAACGGCCACCATTTTCGGAAGAAGTATTATAGTTAATTGTTTTATTATGCCAAAAATAATTTATACAGCAAATATACAAATAGTACCTAAAAAGATTATAACGGAAATAAATAAACTAATTAGGGTCTTTATTTTTAGGAATACTTGGCACAGTATTAAAGATGTCACTCTAATGCAACCTAAAAATAAAGGGGGGATAGCCTTACAGGATATCAACACTAAAATTAAATCCTTAAGAATCAAATACATAGGGGAAGTTATAAAAAGCCCGGGTCTATACCCGCTGGCACATTACTACATTGGGTTAAGACTATCAAATTTTTGTAAACTAAATAATAATCAACCCCATTTTTTTGGTACACCACCACCCTTTTACACAATATGTCTACAAAATTTAGAAGGAAATAATCATTTAATAAATCAAGACACTAAACTTATATACAAACTTCTAGTCGCAGCACAGAAAACACCTCTAAACACACGAAGAGGGTACAACCTCTTTATAACCGATTACACACAGAGTTTTACAAACATTCATGCAATAGACATCAAACCACAAGCAAAAGAAGTCACTTACAGACTACTACACAGTTCAATACCAATTGCTTACAAATCATCAATAAAGGCAAACAGATTAGCACCAAAATGTAAACTGTGTAGTGACAACATTATAGAGACAGAAGACCACCTGTTTTACACATGTAAAACAGTGAGCCCTACATTAAACAAATTAAGGAAATTAATAGCCCCAAACTCACAACAAACACTTAATTTATACAGAGCAGTCATGCTTAACACGTTACCACGAATGACGAGACGAACAGAACTTAAACTACTAACTTTACTAGCTAACTTCAGATACCTTGTTTGGACGTGTAGAAATAGGGCCGTATATGACGGTAGACATTACGACAGTACAATATTTACACAAATATATGAACGCATGACGCAAGACATAACAGAACAACTTTAAAATTCCTTAGTGTTATACACCTAGCTTTTAATACTTTGTTGTTGAACTATATAATGTAAATAGATACAAAGCAAGTAGCTTTGGATGTTAATATTTCTTCTGTAAATATCAAATACCTTTATCACATATGTCTTCATCATTCATCTCATGGTAGGATGTCGATGTACTTAGAACCTTCATGGCCTCATTTACATTCTGTTTCATCATCCAAATAATTTTACACTTTGATTATTACTGATTTGTAGTTACTATGATAGTTGTTTGGGATATTGTTGGGACCTTTGGTTTTGATAGGGTTTGTTGCATCCTTGTGTTTTTGATTTGTTTAAAATATTGTTTTGCTTCTTGTTATTACTTACTTGGGGATCAGAGGAGGGAGGAGGGAGGGGGGGGAGTAGCTCAGACTGTATATCTTATATTATTTAAAATTTGTACAAAATTTATCTCTTGTAAATAACATTGATGTAATCATGACCGAATAAAGGTTTTTTAAAAAAAATTTAAAAAAAATTTTTTTAATCGATAAATTTAAGGAACATTGCTATTGGCCGACTGCATGCAGGCGAAAGTCAAAGTCAGGTTGCCAGGCATCTAAACGTGCATCAGAGTACCATCAGTCGACTTTGGCACCAGTTCCAAGCCACTGGCTCAGTTGAAGGCCGGCATCGCAGTGGACGACCCAGAGTGACAACAGCAGCGGAGGATTGCTTTATTCGGCTTCGTCACCTCAGAGACAGGTTTACAACAGCTTCCTCAACTGCCCAGTCATTGCCTGCAGGACGTCATGTGTCTGATCAAAATGTCCGGAATAGACTGCATGACGCTGGACTTTGGGCACAACGACCTCACCGAGGACCTGTCCTTACGCGCCGCCATCGCCAAAATCGACTTCTTTGGGCCAACCAGCATCGTCCCTGGGCAGCTGACAATCAATGGAGACGTGTCTGGTTTAGTGACGAATCTTTCTTTTTGTTGCAGCGTCATGGTGGCGTAGGGTCTACCGTAGGCGAAATGAACGTTTTGCCCAAAATTGCGTTGATGAAGGTCCGCCGCACGGTGGTGGAGGTGCAATGGTGTGGTGAATGATCAGTTACAACGGAAGGAGTCAATTGGTGCACACTGAAGGAGGTGTCATGAAATATTCTAATCCACATATATAAATTATTAGGTAAATATGAAGCCTAACAAATAAAATTAATAAAGAGAAGAGCAATGGTAAAATAACAGTGCTGTCACAAAGAATGTACTCGAAATCCCCCTTGTTTTCTGCTTCGTCTGCAAATTGTAACGCTTTCACGTTGATATAAAAGCTTACTGTATTATTACCCGCCTTCTTCAATGAAACGTGTGCTGCATTTCTAAGAAAAACATTGAGACGTACTGCGTAAAGACCTAAATTAATCCTAACATTAATTATACTGCGTTACCAAAACGAACGAACAGATGGACAAAAGGATAAAGAGAGAGGGGAGGGCTGAAAATCAGGAACGCATGCATCACGCGTGTAAGTCTACATGCACTAATTTTTTTTCAGACGGACAGTGATAAAATACACTACCCTTTCCCAGAGTTAGGTTTATAAATCATAAAAAACTCTTATTAGAAAAGATAACATTAGATGGGTTTACGGTTGAGAACATAACAGTACCCAGACAGCACATCTTCGAAACAGGAGGTAGAAGAAATTGCATATTTTGAATGCAGCCACGTAGCTCCTTTAAATTTGTATTTTTGGGTTCCTTAGGGCTTGCTGACAAATAATATGTAAAACGTTACGCAAATAGTCCAGGAATTAATAAATTATACCCAAAATAAAATATTGGGGGTGCCTGACAGCATAAAATCATTTCTGCTCATAAGATTTTTTTTTTACGTGTTTGAAAAAAATTTACGTTACAGAAATAGCCTACCATGTAAACTCCAAATTGATTGGAGCGCAACAAATGAAAGCCTAACCACGATTGGTCGGGCTATAAATACTATCTTGGTTGTTAGGGGAAACGGGGAAAGGTAACATTTTTTCAAACACTTGTCGAAACGGGGCTCATTGGTCAGACTCGCTGATATACACACTTGGGAGCGTTAGTTCGAAACCACTTGTTTAAAATAGCTTGATAAAGCATCAGTGCGTTGAAGCCAGCATATATTTTGCTAAATAAAAGCCTGGAAGATAAGCAGATGGGAATTTGTGCCAGTTTGTGCCAGAATTCATTGCTAATCAACGTATCTGTGTTTATTCGTATGAATTGTGGTAAGCTTGAACCATTCAATATCTTTTAATGAAAATTGAATGTGAATTGTTGATTTATGCCTGTATATATATGTGTAGTTCAGTGGCCAACGTGAGGTAAAGCCTGTAATGCTCCAGCCTGAACAGAGGGTGTCGGAGAGAAGTAAAACGGCATGGAATGGCCAAACAGTACACTGACACCTGGATGATTGACTAGAAAGAAATAATGCTGGAAGTGCAGAGGCGTAGTAACCATTAAGAAGGGTAATACTGGAATAAAGTATTTCAAATGAAGCTGACAGTTGGCCTAATGCTCTGAACTCAATGTTTGTGCTGTGTTGTGATCAATGTAACAAGAGAGTTTAAGTTAGTTATGAAGTAGAAGGTACATCCTTCTTGATTTCAGGGACAGTGGTCTTGATGGTACTGAGCAGCACCTGGTCAGAGCTTTGCTGAATCCAGTGTCGGACAGCATACTCCTTGGTCTTTTTAGCTATCAGTGAGGTGTCTCCAGAGCCCAGAGGAGAATTCGAGCAGAGGAGTCCTTTCCTGCCGCCATCACGCCAGATAAGCTAACTTGGCCAGCTGAGCTCAACATTATGTCCCCTCATCTTGAACTGACTTTGTAAAATTAACATTAAGAGGGGAATTTACTTGTCTTAAAATCAGGAACTGTGAACATCTCCAATACTAGTCCCTAAAGACAAACTATTGAAGTCATGATGACAAATACCAACAGAGCTTGAACAAAACAAAACCAGTATTACCTCATTTTACTACTACACAACTGACACACATAGAACATTTGTAATAATATATGTCACTACAATATTCATATTAAATACATTCTGTACATAACTTGTAATTTAAATTGATTGTGATTCCTGGTTCCCTTGTAGTTGAATCAGGACACATATTCATTCATGCCAGTAATGAATACATATTGTTATTTGAAAGTTTATCAGTGACTCTTTTAAGATATCTTTGTAGAGTGTTATATGTATGTGAGTGTCACAGTGTTGTCAAGAGTAGTGGATTAAATGAAATTGTTTATCTGTCTGTTGTTGTGACTTACACTTCATCATACACATACCCTAGACACATAACGTAGCATCACACTATTCCAGAATAATTCTGACTGAGATATATAGATATGTGGTAGCAAGTAAGGTTATCTATAATACACTACTCTTAATAGATATAGATACCTTCACAGCTGATCTCAGTCAGTACACTAAGTTCCCTATAAGTATTTATAACATCCCACTTCACCACATATATTGGGGTCTCGCTCTTGGGATTTTGAATCTTTAACTATTAAAAATATTGGGGGTAATTCACTTCAGGGAATATAAGAATTAAAAGGTATCCTTGGGTGGAATTAAATAAGGTTGAGCTCACGGTGCCTGTGTTGTCCATTAGATATATAGTTAGAAATTGAATTGTTGGGTAGACATTATAAAAATTTACCTGATAGACAATGGCGGACCTGGCCAAATTTCGATCTGCTGCGGTTCAGACTGCAAAAGAGTTAGGATTAGATGGGCAAGTTATGGTTGCCTATGTCACAACGGAATGTGACAAATTTATTGAACGCGAAGAAAGAAGATTAGAAAAAGAAGCCGAAAGAAGGTTAGAGGCTGAAAGGGAAATTAAGAAGTTACAGTTTGAAGCTGAGGCTGAGACTAAGAGGTTGCAGATTGAGGCTGACAAAGAGGATAAGAAATTGGAAGCAGAAAGAGAAGACAAAAGATTAGCTGCAGAAAGAGAAGAGAAGAAATTAGCTGCAGAAAGAGAAGAGAAGAGATTAGCTGCAGAGAGGGAAGCAGAAAAGGAGGAGAAGAGATTACAAAGGGAACATGAGTTACGACTAAGGGAGTTTGAGTTTCAAGGCCATGCTCCTGAAAATGGTGCCAGTCCCTTTGCCTCTGATGCTACGGTTACTCAGGGAGCCTCGACCTCAGCTATGAACTTTCATTTAGATCATTTTGTTGAGAAAGACGATGATATTGAGAGCTATATAAATAGGTACGAACTATTAGCTACCACGTATTGGTTAGAGAGAGAAAGGTGGAGCTTAAAGTTATCTCAGGGACTTCGTGGGGCAGCTTATGAAGTTTTTGCAAAAATGAGCAGAGGTGATCAGGAAAATTATGACATGCTAAAGCAGGCTCTTTTGTTAAGGTATGAAAAGAATGCAGAGTTTTACAGAAAAAAATTTAGGAATGCTAAACTACTGTCAGGTGAAACCTATCACCAGTTCTCTGCACGAATCGAGACATACTTGGAGAAATGGACTTCTCTGGGGAAAACCCAAGATCTTAAGGAAATGGTCCTTATAGAGCAACTAAGAGAGTCCATGGCTCCAGACCTGAGAAAGTTTCTCATGGAACAAGGTGCAGAGAGGCTGGGTGAGTTGCTAAATGTTGCTGAAAGGTATCAAGCAGCTCAAGCAGAGGTAACAGGTAATAAAAAGAAACAGGTGGATAACTTTAGGGCACCACAGAACTTTAATAAATTTTGATCCCTAGGATCAAAATAAAGGTAAGCACCAATTTGATAGGCCACGGTATGAAAATAAAAATAAATTCCCACAATTCGATGAAAGGAAATATAATGAAAGAAAATCTTTCAACCAAGGAAAAAGGTGGTGTAAGAATTGTCAGATGGACAATCATGACACTGACCGTTGCAGAAGGAAACCTGTGTATATGGCAACCCTTCAGGTCAGGTCGACCTCAAGACAGGAGGAGGATATTATGTTAGATACCACTCCAGAAGAGATGAGGAAGGCACAGGCTGGGGATAAAACACTCAAGCCTTGTTACAGAAAATTGTCAACTTGTCATACAACTCCAGGCAAGGGAGATTTTTACATGAAAAACAAGTTGATGTATAGGAAGACTGGAGCTAGATCCAATGGTCACGGACAGCTGGTTCTTCCAAAAAGATACAGGACAGAATTAATAAGGAGCCTACATGTGAAACCAGATGGGGACCATGAGAAGATAGGTACCATTATTCAAAAGGTGGCTCACAATTATTATTGGCCCAAAGCAAGATGGGACATTGAAAATTTTGTAGAAAGGTGTAGCATAGCACATGAGGGAACACCCACAAGTGGGAACATGGATCAGGACCTGGACACGCCACGAGGCAAAATTAGGCCTGATAATAAAAAGAGATATAAATTTGGAAAAGTGGACCAAATGGAATGGGAAGCCCCTTTTCACGGACAAGCTTCACTTAACTGTTTTACAATGGCCACTATGCGGAGAGTGCAAAAAGATGTCTTACCCCAGGATAAGCCGACAATCCCTCAATCGGACTTAAACAAACTGGAGGAAGAAGATGTAGAGAGGAAATCTCTCATCAAGAATTTTAAGAGGGGAGAAAGCCCCAAAAGAAAAATTGGTAGCGGTCGTTTTGTGAATGATAATTCTGGGAGGAAAAATCATCACTATAAAGCTTCGAGTGGAAGAGACCATACCGGTGCATGGACAAATAGGTCCACACAATTAAAGGTCCATATGTAGCTTTGTTAAGAACGTGGACTGATGAAAAGGCAGAGGAAAACATTACATCTTCATACCAATATGTGAATGAGCTGACCACTCGGTTGAAAACTGGCTGGAAACTTGCCAATGAAAATTTGAAACAAGCCAGGAAGAAACATGCTGCCTATTATAACAGGAAGGCGAAAGACAGAAATTTGGCTGTGGGAGAGAAAGTACTGCTTCTTTTGCCCGGGAGTCAGAATAAGTTACAAATTGGATGGCAGGCTCCATATACAGTTCTAGAGAAGGTGTCTAGAACAAATTATAAGATAGATAAGAAGGGGAAAGAAAAAATCTATCATGTGAATCTCCTGAAGAAATATTTGGAAAGAGAACATCAGGAAGAGACACACTTGTTGACCTTGTCCATCGCCATGGAGATGAAAAAAGGAACCACTTTCATCATTTGAATATCCATTACACCCCTGTGAGACAGCAGCACAGGTGAAAATCAGTACACATTTAACGAAAACTCAGAAAGAGAGAGTGCAACAGGTTCTAAATAATCATGCAGAGGTGTTAACAGACCGACCAGGGCATACAAACCTATTGGAATATGATATGAAACTCATAGACTCCACACCTGTCTGTATGAAACCATATTCGATTCCGTTTGCTAAGGAAAAAGCTTTGAAGGAAGAGATAGACTATCTATTGAAGGAAGGAATTATTTCGCACAGTGAGTCTTCGTATAGTTCCGGGGTGGTACTCTTAAGGAAGCCCTCTGGAGAACATAGACTCTGTATAGATTACAGGAGACTGAATGCTATTACAGAAGGACAGGTGGATCCATTGCCGGATACAAATCAGCTGTTTGCCAGACTAAATAAAGCTAAATATTTCTCAAAAGTGGATCTGAGTAAAGGATACTATCAGATTCCAGTAAAGCCTGAGGTTAGACCATACCTAGCTTTTAGTACCTCAGAAGGACACTATGAGTTTAATAGATTGCCATTTGGATTGAAGAATGCGCCTAGTGTCTTCTCTAGAATGATGAGAAAATTATTGGATCCTCTGAATAATCCCTGTATAACAAATTTTATGGATGATATCCTTATAGCAACAGAAACATTTGAGGAACACATTGACTCTCTGAACATGCTGTTTGATCGACTTAGGGAGGCAAATTTAACAGCCCGACCAACCAAATGTTGCGTTGGATGTAAAGAATTGGAATTTTTGGGACACACAGTTTATCAGGGAAACATGACCCCTGACCCAAAGAATTTAGAGAAACTACAGAAAGCCCCGAGACCACAAACCAAGAAGGACGTGAGATCCTTTGTCTCATTATGTGGCTTCTACCAGAAGTATATCAAAAACTTTAATTCCATATGTGCACCTTTAACGGAATTGACACGTAAAGGACATCCAGATCGCATTACATGGACACCACAATGTGAAATGACTTACCAAGAATTGAAGGAAAAGCTCACAAGTAAACCCATTTTGAAATTACCTGACTTAAGTCAAGAATTCATAGTAAGGACGGATGCAAGTAATATTGGGCTAGGTGCAACTCTACTACAGAAATCAGATGCATTGGATGGGGAATTAAGCCCAGTGGCATATGCTAGCAGAAAGTTGAATAAAGCTGAAATCAACTACTCAACTAGCGAAAAAGAATGTCTTGCAGTAATATGGGCAATAAAGAAATTCAATATTTATCTATATGGGAAGGCATTTAAGTTGCAAACAGATCACAAACCTTTATCGTTTTTTAGCACAGGCTAAGCATGAGAACTCTAGGTTACTCCGATGGTCTTTGCTTCTGGCTCCATATAATTTTAGCATTGAGTATATATCTGGAAAAACCAATTTGGGAGCTGATTTTTTAAGCCGCCATCCGTGTGATGAGAATCACCGTAAACCCCAGAAATAATAATAAATTTCTCTATGTGTATATAGAATAAAGGACTGACATATAATGTCTGTTTTAAGAGGGGAGGTGTCATGAAATATTCTAATCCACATATATAAATTATTAGGTAAATATGAAGCCTAACAAATAAAATTAATAAAGAGAAGAGCAATGGTAAAATAACAGTGCTGTCACAAAGAATGTACTCGAAATCCCCCTTGTTTTCTGCTTCGTCTGCAAATTGTAACGCTTTCACGTTGATATAAAAGCTTACTGTATTATTATTACCCGCCTTCTTCAATGAAACGTGTGCTGCATTTCTAAGAAAAACATTGAGACGTACTGCGTAATGACCTAAATTAATCCTAACATTAATTATACTGCGTTACCAAAACGAACGAACAGATGGACAAAAGGATAAAGAGAGAGGGGAGGGCTGAAAATCAGGAACGCATGCATCACGCGTGTAAGTCTACATGCACTAATTTTTTTTCAGACGGACAGTGATAAAATACACTACCCTTTCCCAGAGTTAGGTTTATAAATCATAAAAAAAAACTCTTATTAGAAAAGATAACATTAGATGGGTTTACGGTTGAGAACATAACAGTACCCAGACAGCACATCTTCGAAACAGGAGGTAGAAGAAATTGCATATTTTGAATGCAGCCACGTAGCTCCTTTAAATTTGTATTTTTGGGTTCCTTAGGGCTTGCTGACAAATAATATGTAAAACGTTACGCAAATAGTCCAGGAATTAATAAATTATACCCAAAATAAAATATTGGGGGTGCCTGACAGCATAAAATCATTTCTGCTCATAAGATTTTTTTTTTAACGTGTTTGAAAAAAAATTTACGTTACAGAAATAGCCTACCATGTAAACTCCAAATTGATTGGAGCGCAACAAATGAAAGCCTAACCACGATTGGTCGGGCTATAAATACTATCTTGGTTGTTAGGGGAAACGGGGAAAGGTAACATTTTTTCAAACACTTGTCGAAACGGGGCTCATTGGTCAGACTCGCTGATATACACACTTGGGAGCGTTAGTTCGAAACCACTTGTTTAAAATAGCTTGATAAAGCATCAGTGCGTTGAAGCCAGCATATATTTTGCTAAATAAAAGCCTGGAAGATAAGCAGATGGGAATTTGTGCCAGTTTGTGCCAGAATTCATTGCTAATCAACGTATCTGTGTTTATTCGTATGAATTGTGGTAAGCTTGAACCATTCAATATCTTTTAATGAAAATTGAATGTGAATTGTTGATTTATGCCTGTATATATATGTGTAGTTCAGTGGCCAACGTGAGGTAAAGCCTGTAATGCTCCAGCCTGAACAGAGGGTGTCGGAGAGAAGTAAAACGGCATGGAATGGCCAAACAGTACACTGACACCTGGATGATTGACTAGAAAGAAATAATGCTGGAAGTGCAGAGGCGTAGTAACCATTAAGAAGGGTAATACTGGAATAAAGTATTTCAAATGAAGCTGACAGTTGGCCTAATGCTCTGAACTCAATGTTTGTGCTGTGTTGTGATCAATGTAACAAGAGAGTTTAAGTTAGTTATGAAGTAGAAGGTACATCCTTCTTGATTTCAGGGACAGTGGTCTTGATGGTACTGAGCAGCACCTGGTCAGAGCTTTGCTGAATCCAGTGTCGGACAGCATACTCCTTGGTCTTTTTAGCTATCAGTGAGGTGTCTCCAGAGCCCAGAGGAGAATTCGAGCAGAGGAGTCCTTTCCTGCCGCCATCACGCCAGATAAGCTAACTTGGCCAGCTGAGCTCAACATTATGTCCCCTCATCTTGAACTGACTTTGTAAAATTAACATTAAGAGGGGAAATTTACTTGTCTTAAAATCAGGAACTGTGAACATCTCCAATACTAGTCCCTAAAGACAAACTATTGAAGTCATGATGACAAATACCAACAGAGCTTGAACAAAACAAAACCAGTATTACCTCATTTTTACTACTACACAACTGACACACATAGAACATTTGTAATAATATATGTCACTACAATATTCATATTAAATACATTCTGTACATAACTTGTAATTTAAATTGATTGTGATTCCTGGTTCCCTTGTAGTTGAATCAGGACACATATTCATTCATGCCAGTAATGAATACATATTGTTATTTGAAAGTTTATCAGTGACTCTTTTAAGATATCTTTGTAGAGTGTTATATGTATGTGAGTGTCACAGTGTTGTCAAGAGTAGTGGATTAAATTAAATTGTTTATCTGTCTGTTGTTGTGACTTACACTTCATCATACACATACCCTAGACACATAACGTAGCATCACACTATTCCAGAATAATTCTGACTGAGATAGATAGATATGTGGTAGCAAGTAAGGTTATCTATAATACACTACTCTTAATAGATATAGATACCTTCACAGCTGATCTCAGTCAGTACACTAAGTTCCCTATAAGTATTTATAACATCCCACTTCACCACAGGAGGCTTGAATCCGCAACGATACGTCAATGAAATTCTTCGACCCCATGACCTTCCAATTTTGGCTGCCTAAAGGTGTGTGTTTCAACAGGACAACGCCAGACCCCATTGTGCACGGTTGACCACGCAGTTCCTGACTGCTGTCGCAAAATTGGTTTCAAGTCATTGCAAACGGGATCAGTTAGATTTATAAACCCGTCTACGATCGAACGACCGCTTTCAAAATGGCGGCGTATCAGCGAAATGTGTATCGGACAGAGGAAATCGCCAACGATAATAAAAGCAGAAGGGAATCAGTATGAAAAAGATTTTACATTTCAGTACAGGGAAGGATTGTGTATAACTGCATATAAGATGGAACGGTAGGAAGTTCTCATTTACGGAGATATATGCGTATTTCGGCTGCCCACAGTTACGCAAAAGCATGTAAACCCACTTCTGTTCTAAATATTAAAATCAACAAATAACAGTTTGGGAATTTACATGGATAAGAAGATAGAGTTTTATCAGCTGTATAAAACTAGATAAGATGGAACAATATGGATATTATCTATGCCGAGAATGATAAAGGCAAAATTTCAGTCGACGCACAGATCGGCCGAAATCACTGTTCGGGAAGGATTTTTCAGGTTAGGTTTAGGCTGTGACGTCGGTACTCTCCGATACGTCCGCGCTTTGCGTATAAGTAGCGGATCGGTAAACTGAGAGCCACAATACAGCACCAAATTTCCCAGGATATAGCTAAACTGACTGAACTGAAAGAAGAAAATGAAATGATACTAGTCAAACTGTCTGAACAAAAAGAAGAAAGTGAAATAATACTAAAAAGAATGGAAAGTGAAAAACAGGAGATTAACATAGGGAGAGAAGGGAATGTAGCATTGGATGAAAATAGAAAAGTGGTCAAAAAGAACAAAAGCAACCTAGAAGAAAATATCATAGAAACTATCAAAAAACGATTTGAGGGACTGTTACCACACTTAGCGGAAGAAGTTAGGGAAATAATGACAAGTTTAAATAAGGATTTTCTTGAGAACTTGATGGATAGTGAGTCCACAAGTACAGGAAATAAAGAATAAGAGCAAAATTGATAGTTAACCAAAATAAAAGGTATACTAGATGATGATAAAATTCAATTTAGAAAGATTTAGAATTATCCAGTGGAATTGTAGGGGTATTAAAAAAAATTTTGCACCCCTACTATCAGAAACTGGAGGAAATACTGATATATATGCTCTTCAAGAGACCCATTTAAACCCAAATAATAGATATAGTTGTAAGGGCTTTAAGATACTTAGACACGATAGTAAAGAAGGGAGAGGAGGGTGTGGCGCTGTTACAGTTAGCGTCATGTATAAAATCGTAGACTGGGAAGGATTATATACAACCAATATAGAAGGTATCCAGGTTACTATAGCAGCTGAACCAAACAATCTAACAATTCTAAATGTATATGCTAAAGATGGCACAATTAAAGATGAAGAAATACTAGCCATAAGCACCAGACTAGGCCCCAAAACAATCATAGTAGGCGATTTTAACTCCCATCATTGTGCTTGGGGTGGACAACATGCAGATAATGCAGGAAAATGCCTACTTGACTTCATAGAAAATAATGAACTACTAATACTAAATGATGGATCTGCAACAAGAATTAATCCACAAGCTAATAGGGCAGACTCAGCAATAGACATAAGTATAGCAACTAACAACCTAGCGAATGTAAATTGGGAAGTGTTACAAGACACAAACTCAGATCATCTGCCCATTGTAATAACCATGCATGAAAATGTCATTCCAAACCCAGAACCAGAGAAACCTACCTTCAACTATAAAAAAGCAAACTGGGAAGCTTTCCAATCAGAGCTGGAGGTGATGGAATATAAAGACATGGAATCAGATGATACTGACTTGTGGGCAGAAACACTGACCAATGAAATTCTGAAAATAGCAATAAAGTATATACCAAATAAAAAATATGCCACAACACCTTAAACCAATAAGTAACATTAATAAGAAAAGAGAAACTCAATGGAATAAAGAACCAGTTGCCTGGTGGAATAAAAGCTGTGCAGAAATTCATGAGAGAAGAAAAAAGGGCCTTACAAAAATATAGAAATAACAGAACAGAAGAAAACTATGATAAGTCTAACTTATTAGGAATGAATCTAACAGAATAATATTCAAAGCCAAAGAAACTAACTGGAAGGAGTTTTGTCAGTCACTTAAACCTAGCACTCAAATTAGAGAAGTATGGAAAAAGCTTAAGGCAATCAAAGGGAACAATAAGAAAACAATAATGCCAACAATCAAACTACCAAAGAGAGCAGAAACAGATAAAGAAAAAGCTAATGCCCTTGCCGAGTATTTCTATAAAGTCAGTGCAAAAAAGTAGCCTTGGACAGGAAGAAAATGAGAGAAGAGAAAGACTTAGGATACAGTTTTTAAAAGAACTACCAGACCAGATAGATGAAACAAACTATTTAGATGCTGATATAACAGAGGAAGAAGTAACTAATGCAATAAAAGATAAATCTATTACTGCCTCAGGGCAAGATATACTTAGTTATGAAATCCTTAAGAAAGTACCCAAAAGAACTATAAACATAATAACTTCACTTTATAACAAAATCTGGAACTTAGGAAAGATACCAAAAGCATGGAAAGTAGCTATGATAGTACCCATTCTAAAACCCAATAAGGAAGCCCATGAATGTAAGTTCATATAGGCCTATCTCCTTAACATCACAACTAGGTAAAATACTGGAACTGTTGTGAATAAAAGAGTTAAATTCTACCTGGAAAAAAACCAGTTATATAGCCCAAACCAGTCAGGGATTAGAGCAGACAGAAGTACAGTAGACCATCTTGTAAGATTAGAACATGAGTGTAAAGCTGGGTTTCAAGAGGAAAGAGAAAACAGTGGCAGTCTTTCTAGATGTAGCTAGAGCATATGGTGAATGCCTGGCGCGATGGAGCTCTTTACAAAATGAAAAAGGAAAAAAAATTTTTTGCGTTTGGTCATTACTGGTAAAACCTAATAGGTATCTAGAAAACTTTTTACAGGACAGGTATTTTGCTGTACAGGTGAATAATGATAGGTCAGAAATATATGAACAACAGAATGGGATTCCTCAAGGATCAGTGAACTCTCCTTCAATTTTCACTATAGCTGTAAATGATTTAGCAGATGAACTTAATGACATAAAGAATGCAGTATCACAATTTGCAGATGACTGTGCCATTTGGCGATCTGGAAAAAACTTGGACCATGTTTACAAAAAACTTCAAAATCAAATAGACAAAGTTTCAGAGTGGATGAAAAGTTGTGGGCTTCCAAATTAATGTAAACAAAACTGTAGGTGTAATGATTTTCAGCAAAGGAAATTTAAAAAAAAATAACAAAATCAATATAACCATTAAAGGACAGAAAATATGTACCTCCTCTCAACAACTA
The DNA here is from genome assembly GCA_024509875.1 of Oreohelix idahoensis. Taxonomy (NCBI): domain Eukaryota; kingdom Metazoa; phylum Mollusca; class Gastropoda; order Stylommatophora; family Oreohelicidae; genus Oreohelix; species Oreohelix idahoensis. The sequence goes on from JAMPIV010008661.1 coordinate 55,766, forward strand.
GATTTCTGGGCATGCAAAACTTTTAGATAAACAACTAAATTATAATTAAACATATAGACAATTTTGGTAGAAAGCTGTAGGGGACCCCTAAATATACTAAGGATTGTAAAAGGTAAATGGATGGGGGCCAGCAATAAAATAATGCTTATGTTCTACAAGTCCTTCATCAGGTGGAAACTGGATTATGGCCAGCATAGTCCTAATACTCCAGCTGCAAGCTTACTAACAAAGCAAAACTGGACAGGATTCAAAATGCAGCCATGAGAACTATATACAGGTGGCATTTATATCGACACCAGTAGAAGCTCTAGAAGTAGCTCTCGGCATACCTCCCCTTGGTCTAAGACGGAAAGAACTGAGATTAAATTATTGTAGTAAAGTAGCACAAGAAGTGACCCACCCAGCACATAAAGCATTTGTCAAAAACCAACCAAGTGTATGGGACGTCCCCTTAAATAAAGATAGATATCCAACAGGATGGAGAACTATAGAAGACCTAATGCAGTTCAAAGAACTATCAAACACAATTGAAAATAGTAATAAATACAGTCAGCAAAATACCACCCTGGGAACTAAAATCACCAATCATAGACTACTCACTTACTGAAAAGATCAAACAAAACATAGAAAGATAAGGAAGCCAAAATGTATATAATAAGTAGAAAGTTCATAGAGTCAAACTAACTAAACAAAGTCCTGGCCGTCTACACTGATGGATCCAAGGGTGATAGTGGGCAACTAGGTGCCGGAGTTGTAATACCACAATGGGGAATAAAAAAGAGCTACAGTATAACGGAAGGGGCATCGATTTTTACTGCAGATATGGTAGCAATTCTTAAAAGTCTAGAAATAATCGAAGATAACCCACCAGAAGCTGTTACGATATTTACAGACTCACTATCATCACTACAAGCACTAGAACACCCAGGTAAATGTAGCCGGCCAGACATAAAGGAAGAAATTCTAGCAATTAATACATCACTAGAGAACAGAGGATGTAGTGTGAGGCTAGTGTGGGTTCCAGCACACATAGGTATAGCTGGCAACGAGTTGGCAGACCAGAATGCCAAGAAGGGAAGAACAAGTAAAAACAATATAAAAGCAGGACTGGGAAGGTCAGAGATCAAGAGCCAAGTGAAGGAAACTATAAACGAGGAATGGAAGACAACATGGAAGGAAAGTAGAAAAGGCAGACACGCGTTCAAACTGCTGAAAGAACCAACGAGGACATGCCAGTCAGAGAAGAATTAAAGATACCATCGAACAAAAAACTGTGGCGTCTCCGACTCGGTGCAGCATACTTCATGGTAGAAGAACCACACTGCCAAGAATGTCAGGAAGAGAATGACATAGACCACTACCTGATCCACTGTAAAAAGTATGAACAACAAAGGCTTGAATTAAAAAACTTACTATAGAAATCACAATATAGACTTAACAGGTGATAAGGTTTTAAGTATAGATGCCCCAAGAGATGCCCAATCAATACTTAAAAGATATATACATAAAACAAAGGAAAAAATATAAGGTTAGAACTTCAGGAAAATCATCCAACTAAATAAAAAGTAAGCGGCAGGAACGAACAAAGCATGGACAGAAAAAAAAAAAAAATAACTGCTCATAGGACAGGGGAAGGCAAAGTATTAAAAAAAAGGGACAACAACTCAAAAAGAACAAATACTAATACAAATTAAAACAAAGTGTAAAGGACAATAGGTATCTAGAAACAATACAAAAGAGAAAATAAAATTGACAACTAATAATATAAATAAAAATAAGCAACTGCAAAAGAAAACAGTTATTTAAATTGAATACAAAATTAGTAAAGAAAATGACACTAAATACCCCAATTATAACCAACTTTCAGGTTGAACAGGGTAGACCAAGATGGAAAGAGAAGAGGCAACAATGATCAGAGTTTGAGTGCCCGATCTCCACCCATCATTTCATCAAAACAACAACAACAAAGAGAGGGACACAACGCAAGAGGTTGAGACAAGACTGAGGGCAGATAACGCCACGACTCTAAATCCATCTGAAGTGTGAGCGGATCGCCAGAAAATTTCAGTCTAAGTGTCTGGAGTCTGAGGGTAAGCGAATTTACGATAGCTATCCTGCATAATAATTTCTTTTATTTTGTATTACAGGTTCATTTAGAATTCACAAAATATGCCTGTATAATATTCATTGATATAACGTATTATTATTTTAATATGATTTATTCATGTGCTTAGTGGAAGATGGTTGCTTGTACAAAAACGTATCAAAACTAGCCCCAAACTTCGTACCCATTTACAGCTAGTAAACTGGAGTGTTCTACAGCCAGTTTCAGTAGAAAGCAACCTGATCACGTGGTCACTCACTCTATTTATTTTATGTATTAATTTTGGGTAGTTGCTAAGATAGCATTAGATTTGAATTTGTACTTGATATGATTTGGAAGGATCAAGTTATAGAATATGAAGGGATGTATAGGAGTGGATTAAATCAGATGATGTTTATTACTGATATGTTAATATTAATTCTGTATCATTGAAATGATGTTACTTGCTATGACTGTATAACTCTGACACCTGATGACTGACTTGTCTGACTTATGTGCTAGTCAGTTATACTTAATTGAAATGTTAATATTAATGCTATATCACTGAAATGATGTCCTTACTTACTATGATTGTATAACGGTGACATCTGATGACTGACTGGTCTGACATCTGTGCTAGTCAGCTACAAGTCTAGCCAGATACTAGCCAAGGCTGATATGTTGCAGGTTCCATGAAATAACTCAAACCAGACTGTCCAGTATCAGAAGCCGGTGCAGTTCATCCGAGGCAATCCCACCAAAGTGCAGGACCCCAAAGAGTGAACTTCAACTGGTCATTGGCATCCCTACTGTTGGGCCTACCAAGTCTGATATCAGCAAAGGACAGTTTCAGCAGTATCAAGTTGGAAAGATAAGTGTCCTGTTTGACACTGACCACCTATACATGTGAAACAGCCAATAGTTGAAAACAATAAGTAACCATACATAACCATACATAAACTCAGTCAACTGATGACAGTTATCCTTAAATTCAAAGGACTAATAACAGTGATTTCAGTAACTTTCTTATTTAAGATCTTGAAGTCTAAACAGACAATAATAGTAATTGTGTGAATATTTTTATATATATGTGTATACTCTTTTTCCAACTAGTAGAAATAGAATAATAGTGCAATTATTAAACTATTTTAACTGTACCTGAGGATTTATTCACTTCTTCCATTTTGTGGGTTCAGTGAATGTACATTTTACTTATCCCCTAGCATATAAGTAATCATAAGATAGTCACAGGGAGGAGACACCTTAAATCCTGGTACTACTTCTTACCAACTGGGCCAGGGTTTTCACAGTCTGACTATTGTTATGATAACAATACACCAGTGCTTATTTCTAAGACTGTGGTATTACTTGTAAGGTCAGAACTCTTTACTGGCATACTCTTACATAATAAATAAATTTAAATAACCTCCCGCTACAACTGCCAACAACATTCTCACCCTTCCCTGGCCATCCCTGTCTCCAGACATGAGTCCGATTGAGCACATGTGGGATGAGCTGCATAGACGTGTTTGTCGCCGAGACGTTGCTCCAGCCAATCGTCGTGATCTGTTCCAGGCACTCCAGGAAGAGTGGGCAGCCATCCCACAGGCCCACATCAGACGTCTGATCGCATCCATGCCCAGGAGATGCCAGTCGCTGATCGATGCAAGAGGAGGCCACACACCATACTAACGGGAAAGCCCGTACGCCAAAAAACTCTCGTGACCCAGATGCAAAACGATTGGTTGAACCCTAAAGTATTCTTGTATGCAATTTGAACAATTAACTCATTAAATTAAAAAAAGTTATTGAATGTCAAAATTATGGCTATGTGTGTGCCTTCAGTAGCTATGCGTTTCTTTATTTGAACAGTATGAATACCTTTAGCAGAATATTATTGGCTTTTCTAAAACGTGTCCCGTTATGTCCCACTCAAACTTACTGTTGCAGTCTGGAAATTATATATAATTGAGCGCTTCTCGCATTTGCACTAAACTACACGACGCTTTATTTAACACACACCTTTTTTGCACCACATTTGCAAGTATGTTTTAAATAATAAATAAGAAACATATAATAAACTGTCAAAAAAAAAAAACAACATATTTTATTGTTATTATTATTTTTTTGCTGTTTGATTATTTCCCTTTGACAATACGATAAATTACATCCCTTGAAATAAGAGCCAACATAATTTTTTTTTCTTCAAAACTTTCAACAACAAAAAAAAAAAGAAATGGTTAAAATATCTTATTCAGAGTAAACAAAATAAGTTATCCAGTCTTCTAAATGTGCTGCAGATGCTGAAAGGTTAAGACGTTTGCTTTAGTTCTTTCCCCGTCATTATTTTGACGGGTATATTTACCAGTATAGAACTATTTATCTCTGCCGGACGATCTACTTCCTTTAATGCCATCAACAGAGCGTAGGAAAGCTCAGTGATAGCTAACTCGTGTGTTTTCGTGGCAACATGGAAAAAAGCACCTTTAATTCTGGGAATGTTGCATTTTTTAAATGTCTCAGGGATAAGGCCAGTCCAAACTGTTCCTAGCTTAAAAATTATTTCTCCGGCCCCCCCCCCCCACCCCCCCCCCCCCCCCCCCCTTCCACTCACATTCCTCCTCTCCCCTCCCCCCCACCCCCCCCCCCCCCTCCCCCCCCCCCCCCCCACCCCCCCACCCCCCCCCCCCCCCCCCCCCCCCCCAGTCATATCGAGACCTGTCAAATCATACCATGTGATCTGACGGTAGGTTATGATCATCCGGTTGCCGATCCCTGCTACTCTATATTGTCGTATGGGGAAATATATTTAAAATCCTCTTGGGAATTCTCCTATAATCCCTCGAGGTTACACAAGGATGTAAAATGCGTCAGTACAATACTGAAGTCGGACTATTGTGTGGCATTACAAACCTTTTCTGCTTATGATAAACTGCCACTAGAATAAGTTCATCTTACGCATTTATTGTTATTTACATCTGCTGTTTTCGTGTTAGTTTAGCCTGAGGAAGACCTTACTACCCGACACGTTAGCAGGTTAATTCGCCTGATTGTGTAAGTTTAATTTTTTGTGAAATCTTTCTTACTTTTGTGTTTTCAGTGTTCCAATTTTTTCGTGTCAATTTTGCATGAAGATGATGCGTTAGCTCTTTTGTTCTTGCTAATGTGTAAACCGTTTATTATAATTTTTAAGTCGACAAAGATGCTCGTATGCAAGCAGCAGACATCACAAACAACATGTATGTGTCATTACGCAAATCTTCAGAGAACACACTTTCAAAATATGGGAATATTCTCAACATTATTTGCTTTGTTTCTCATTTTATGAAGGTTATTTTTGTAAACTATGACTGTCATGGAACAGCTGCTAGTGTTCTTACTGCCTGATATATTGTTGTAGTTCTCTAAAGTGTTAGTCAAATTCAGCATCTGAGTTTACTGCCAAAGTTTGGTGAGTCTAATGTTAATAAAAAAATAAAAAAAAGGTAAAGGAACCCGTTACAAGCCCATTGAGGCATATTGGGAATATGGTGTTAGGCCCATATTATCTTGACCGTCGGCACACGAGGGGTGATGTGGTCGGCATCACGCCGGCCGCCTTAACCTTCCCAGAGTTGCTCTGGTACCCATTTGGGGCTGGGTCGACCCAGGAGCCGTTTGTTGCCTAAAATTTCCCACCTCATCTGGGGATCGAACCATAGACCACTGCGCTAGGAAGCCAGTGCACTAACCACTATGCTACCGCGGCTCCCTAATGTTAATAAGTACCATATTTATCTATGGATGTTCACTGAGAACTAATGAGTCGTCCCCTTCCCCCACTCTTTTATCGGATACAGGCACCTGGTAACAAAAAGTGCTTCCCTTGTACACGGTAATGCGAAGACATCATCAACATCTACCGTGCCCACATCAAGTATCGGCTGCAATAGATCTCTAACATCTTCTGCCTCTCGTCTTGATGGTACAATGACAGACATTTTCCTGTCCATCTCTTGATATTATCTTCCCACGTATAACGTTTTCTTCCTCTTGTACGTTTGCCTTCTATTCTTCCTTCTATTTGAAATCTTCAGTAAATATTTTAACTGTCTAATTTTGGCAGTTACATTTAAAAAAAAAAAAGAAAATATTTTTATCTCTGAAGATATCAGATTTCGTAAAAGTCAGGTAAACATAAATTGTAGCTAGTAAAAAACAATTTTGTTTGGTTATTTTTAAATCACGATACAAACTGAGAAAATGAGATAAAGTATGCGAAAGGTGTTGTGAGTAGCTTTAGAGGCGGACAATTAAAACCTGGACACCTGAAACAAGTTATTGTAAAGTGCTAAACTTTACACCTTCCAGTCAAGAGCCGAGTGCCTGCGACCTTTCGTTACGTGACTCCACACCTGAAAATCAATGAACGACACATTAAAAATCAGACCAGGTGTATTGCTGTGTAAAAAAAAATCTTCAAAGCGGTCATTTAGATATTCCTAAATTAGATCCATTCCCAAACTTCACAAGGCTACGTCTGCTAGGTGATACAAGGTGAAAGTGATGTATAAGCTTATTAACTGTAGTGTCATCATCATCATCATTTTTCATTGCTCTCCCTGCGGAGCATGGTGTCACCACCACCGCTAGTTCCCATGCAGGAAGCTTGCACCAAGCAGTCATAGTATTCAAAGTCTTGCAGCAGTGGTTTCTGTAACAATCATGATGAGTTTGCTAGCCTCAGTCACAAACTCAAATCAACCGCCTTGTACGACTTGCTTGGGCACGCAGTACTTCTATTCTGTTATTCTTTTTTCTTCAGAGACCTCCGTAAACAACACGGGGCGTAACTGTACAGTCGCAGTCAGAAAAGTCAATAATCAACTATTCCAGCACTGCCTATTTAAAGTCATTAAAGCACCAAAGTAGATATTAGTGTTCTTTACATTTGTTTGGAGCAACTTGTTATTCGCGTCACAGGCATACTCAAAGGGTCATAAGTCAAACAGCTAGAAATTTTTTTTTATTTTCTCAGTGCTAGAAATCAGCTTCTACAGCGAACAGATTTCTACTTCTTCTTTCTTCCTTCCTTCTTCCTTATTTCTTCCTTCTTCGTCTTCTTTTTCTTATTCTTCCTTCCTTCTTCTTTCTTCCTTCTTTTTTCTTCCTTCTTCTTCTTCTGCTTTCTTCTTCCTTCCTTCCTTCCTTCCTTCCTTCCTTCCTTCTTCTTCTTCTTCTTCTTCTTCTTCTTCTTCTTCTTCTTCTTCTTCTTCTTCTTCTTCTTCTTCTTATTATTATTATTATTTCTTCCTTCTTCTTTCTTCATTCTTCTTTCTTCCTATTCTTCTTCTTCTTCTCCTCTTCTTTCTTCTTCTTCCTCTTCTTCTTCTTTTTCTTCTTCTTCTTCTTCTTCTCCTCCTCCTCCTCTTCCTTCTTCTTCTTCTTCCTCTTCCTTCTTCTTATTCTTCTTCTTCCTCCTCCTCGTCATGCTACTTATTCTTCTTCGTCTTTCTCTTCTTCGTAAACTTTCAGACGTCAGCTTGCATAAGTTTAAATAAATCAGTGGTCAGCTTGAGGTTGTTGCTATCTCCAAAGACTTTGTACGAAAATGGTACATGAAACTATTAGATGTGGTTTCTCTGTCTCTGATAGGTTGGGCACCTGTACAGCAGATGTTCAGCAGTCATTTTATCGAGGCCACAGTTACACTCATCATTAGTTCCTATCTTTAGCGTGTTGAATAAATAGTATCTCAGTCTGTTGTGACTTCTGTTTTGACCTATGCGGAGTCTGAAGATTACCACTTGTTTGGTTTTGTTTGGTTTTCAAGCCCATTATTGCTTCGATCTTCTCCCTTAGGTCATTCATTCATTCATTCATTCATAACCCTCCACTCCCAAAGGAGCATAGGCCTTCAACAAACACATGCCAAGTCCTCCTGTCACGTGCCATCATCTCAAGTTCTTTCCACGTTCTCCTTATCATTTTCACCTCTGTTTCCAGCTCTCTTCTCCGTGTGCTTCTTGGTCTACCTCTGCTTCTCTTGCCCTGGGGGTTCCAGAACAAGGACTGCCTTGTAATGCTATCAACAGGTTTCCTCAGTGTGTATCCTATCCATCGCCATCGTCTTCTTCTCATCTCTTGTTCCACTGGCACTTATCTAGTTCTTGTCATCAGTTCCACGTTGGTAACCTTGTCATACCATTTTAATCTCTCTATTCTACGCAAGCACCCATTTATGAAAGTCTGTAGCTTTTTGGTAGTTGTCTTTGTTGTTCTCCATGTTTCAGAGCCATACAATAGGACTGACTTCACATTTGAGTTGAAGATTCTTATTTTCGTGTTGGATCCGATTTCTCTTGATCTCCATATATTTCCCAATGCAATGAAAGCTCCTCTTGCTTTGTGTATTCTTATTTTGATATCACTGTCTGTCACTCCAACTTTGTCTATATTGCTGCCAAGATATGTGTACGAATCTACATCTTGTATTGGTGCTTCTTCAAGTTCAACCCTGTTATCATTACCTGCATTTATTCTCATTATCTTTGTCTTTTCCCTGTGTATTTTCAGATCAATTGCTGTGACCTCTCATCGAGTGTTTACAATTTGTCCTGCATCTGATTACGGTTATTGGACAGAAGAGCTAAGTCATCAGCAAAATCCAGATCATCCAACTGCTTAGTCAGAGTCCACTAGATTCCATTTCTGTTGTTCCCTTAGGTCAACCAAGGAGGATTTCAGCACAGTGCACGAACTCATAGCACCGGCGAGGATCCCATTGTGCGTTTACATGAATCACACATTCTATTAATATCTTTTCTTGGTTAGATTTCCTAATTTTTACATTTTGCGAGGGCAGATGCCGTATGGCCTGCTCTTTACGATTTCCAACTGCTGAGTGGGATTTTTAACTTGCACAACTTGCATACGGAACCTCCTATTTTTTCGCCCGTATCCGAGAATGCTAGGCATTCGATCTCACTACCCAGAAAATTGGGGTGGGGGTGTGGAAGAAGAGATTATGACATCATTAGGTAGCACTTCTTCTTCTTCTTCCATCCTTAGCCACCGACCGTCAAAGCAGTCAGTGGCCATTACGCCTAGTGGCGTCTTAGGGCAACAGCAGATAGGTTTTCTTTGCCATTGTTTCCCATCACGCCTATTGGCGTCTTTAGGGCAACGGCAAATCAATCCATTTGCTGTTGTTTCCGTAATCGAAGTGACTGGCAAACGGGTGATCAGCCCATTGGTAGGTAGCACTGGTTCTGAAAAAAAATTTCCATCAATTATATCCCCTGTATTGGGGGAGAAGAAGGGGGGGGGGGGAACCCGAAACCTTTAGAATTAGAGGCGGACGCTATACCTCTCAGCCACTAAGACCCCCATACAATTGTTTACTTCTGCTGAGTTGGTAATTTTGTCGACGAGAAATCGCCTTTAGATAAGATACGTTATTTCATTTCCTGTTTTATTTTATAACTGTTACATTAGCATTCTTGTGTTTTATAGAGGGGTGCTTATAGCCACGTGATTTCTTTTGTGTTTGCCCTGAGGAGGATGTGTCACCGAAATGTCACTTGTTTTCTGTTTATATGCATTAATTAACTCTTTCTGTCCCAGCCTTTCTTAGATATCACCCATGCACCAAGATGGAAATTATTACTATTATTTGTCTTAACGGGCGACATTTAAAAACAGCAGGCAAACATAAAATATTTCTGAGAAGATATCTGCTAAAATACCCCGAGCCCATAACAGTAAGGAATCAACAACTGGAACAGACAGACACCTTCACATACCTAGGATGCATAGTAACACCAGATGGCGGAGCAAGCAAAGACATCAACAACAGAATGAACAAAGCAAGAACAGCGTTTTTTATTCTAAACAACATCTTGAAGTCCTCTCAATACAGCACAAGCACAAAATTAAGATTATATCAGAGCTGTGTACTTTCTGTGCTTCTCTATGGTGCGGAATGCTGGAGAGTAACAGAGAAGGAAATGTCGAAATTGTCCTCTTTTCACACAATCTGCCTAAGAAAAATTCTCCTAATCTTTTGGCCGAATACCACCACCAACCAAGATCTGCTTACTCGGAGCAACCAAGAAGACATGCACACCATCATAGCTGGCAGACGCTGTAGCTGGGTTGGCCATGTCCGCAGAAGAGACCCCGATGCCATCACAAGAACAGCTATGCAAAGGACCCCTGAAGGAAAACGAAAGAGAGGCCGACCAAAAACAACTTGGTGGAGGACTGTGGAGGCTGAGATGCAAAGAGTGAATCAGAGTTGGGACACTGTACGAAGGATGGCCACCGACCGAGCAAAGTGGAATCAATGTGTTGCTGCCCTACAAGATACCACCAGGCGTGATGGCCACTGACTTCTTTGACGGTCGGCGGATAAGGATCAAAGAAGATCTGCTAAAATATATATGTAAAATGGTTGTATATATCGTAAAGATTGTTTTGATGCTGTGAGTCTTACGTGGACAAGGTTTGTTTTATATCGTGTAAATTGCAGACACGAGGAATAATACAACGGGTTTACCGGACGAATTTTGGGTGAATAATGTAGTATACCCTGGCTCATCATACGGCTCGTGTGGTAAAAATAGCTACTGTAAAAATTAACATTTACCATCGAGTATTGTTCATTTGTATCGACTTTGCTGAGATGAGGAAAACAGATCGTCACAGAAGCTACCACTGCACGACTACTTAAAGTGTTTTGGGGCAAGCTATTACATAATCCAAATACATTGGTGGTCCCATGTTACTTAAATAGTGCTAAAGGAGTAAAAAATAAAGCTGACAAAGATGTTTTGTGTATCGATATTCTTCAGAGACATCCATCACTTGCGAAAAATACGTAGTCGATTTCTATCGCTAGTGAAAACCCGAGACAACCTCGGACCGATATTGTTGACAAAAGTGCTACCAGAGTGCATGGCCCGGCTCTGGCGGGCGCTGGGAAAAAAGAAAGTATGGCGGCAAATGTGAACAACAAATACGCCTCTTGACACGAACTGTCGGCTTCTGGGACGCCCAATATCGGTGCTCTCAGGTCATGTCCACATTGTATGGAAACCTAAGGAGTCAGACTTTTCTGTATTCTGAAGGATAAATTGCTTGAGTGACTGCATATCTTCAGTTTCTGTGGAGACTGCACTGAGTTATCGAACAAATAAATGTAAGAACAAACGTAAACAAGCCGTAGGGGAGTGAAGTTTTACAGACTTTACTATAAATATATATTATATATTATATATATATATATATATATATATATATATATATATATATATATATATATATATAATATATATATATATAGGTATATATATATAATATATATAGTATATATTATATATATATATTATATATATATATATATATATATATCGAACGCATCTACAGTGGGTACGCTGGATTTGGATAATGGAGAGATAATAAAAACAATTAATGATCGCCTGTTAGAGACCGACACTGCATTACGACACAAACTGTTGGAATTGGAAATCAAACGTAAAACTAGCAGACGTATGAGGACAGGTCAGGAGTGTATGAAACTAGCTCGCTTAGGAACAATCAACATTTGTGCCCTTCCACATTTGCTGAGGGAAACTGAGCACCCATTGATTTGCCCTGAGTGTAATGATGTCGATTCTGGACAATATCAATAACTATATATATATATAAATCATTTGCTTCTCTAACTTCTGAAATAGCAAACTTATGATAGGAAAACTGTGTGTATCAAGATATTTGTAAAACATTTGTTGCTGTACGGACGAAACTGAGTGGGTGTGGTCCATTTTCCACAAATAATCTTAGCCCATTAACTAAGTGGTTGCTTGTTTGTTTTGTTTTTTTTAACATTTACGTTTTTGAAGTTTATGCATTTGAATCAGATATAGTGTGTTTAGAAAAATTCTTCACTAGTAAAGAAAGATGGCAACTGGGCATGTTAAAGCTTGATACAGGGTGTCCCAGATTGTTCAAAATATTTATTCTTGAAGTGTACGAGGATGCTTTCTTTATAAGATAATGTTGCTGTACGACGCGAACAATTTCACATTTTTGGGCACCCTTTTCAAAAAGTCCATTAATCTTTTATTTATATAAACTGCCCCAGTATTGCCACCCTTGTTTGTTTTGTTTTTTTTAACAGAGAGCAAATACTGGACATTTTGACATCGTGGCCATGAGCATGACATCAACAACCAGAAAACATGATAAATTTGGAGACAGGAAGTTGTGGAGATTTATTTCTCATACGTGCACTATGCGTTGTGGTACTTGAAGAAGAAAAGAGAAAGACACCCTAAGTCGGATTTAGGCCCAATGTGGCAACTAGTAACTTAAGGCACGAGTGTAAAACTGAACTTAGCATAATAACACGTTAAAAAATTCATTTGGGCTGTTACTGTCAGATAACTGGAAATAAAGCTTGATAGAGGGTATCCTAATAACTTCTATGTACGTTTTTAGTGACGCACTAATATTTATTCTCTAAGGACCATCCATTATGTTATACGAGGATGCGTTTTCATAATCACGAAAGTAATTTTCCTTAAGCTCTGTAGCTTGTTACGGCCTTATGGCTTATAAATACCTTACAAAGACTCAGTACCGCCTCCACTCTCGACGCCTTTTTTGTGGCAGTGCCCAGTGGGAACACAAAAAAAGGCAAATATTTGGACATGAGAATTAAACGTTTACAATCTTCTAGAATGCACGGATCGAACTGGCAACAATAAACGACGCAGGACTTTCTTCTTGTACATCTTTTTAAGCTTTGCTATAACACCCTGATCCATTGGTTGAATCAGTGCTGTTACATTGGGATGCAGAAAAATTACTTTAAAATTTGTATCAACTGCATTCATGTATCCGTCTCTGGATGAGATGGTGCATTGTCCAGTAGAAGAATTACTTTTCCAGTTTTCTTTTCGTGTTCTCTCAACCTCTTCATATTTGGGATGAACTGATTTGTATACCAATCAAGAAATATTTCTCTATTCATCCAAGCACTCTTCTGTGCTTTGTAGCACATTGGGAGACATGTCACATTCTTTAAACAACGTGGTTTTTTGGCTTTACCGATCATTAGCACCGGTAATCTATGACTTCCACTGGCATTCGCGGCTACCAAAATTGTTACTCTCTCTTTGCACTTTTTAAACACAGAGGAAGCTGCTTCGCGCTGAGATGCAAGTGATTTTTTAGGCAATGATTTCCAGTATAAGCCAGTCTCATCGGCATTATACACATCATCGAGTGAATAACCTTCTTCTTCCAAAAAAGCCAAGAATGTTTCTTTAAAATTTTCAGAGGCAGTTGCATCGCTAGATAAAGATTCCCCTTGAATCTCCAATTCTCGTATGCCATGATGAGATTTAAAGTTTCTTAACCATCCCTGGCTAGCCTTAAAGTCAGGAGGACCGTCAAGTTGATTGTTGAACTGAAGTGCCTTTTCACACAATAGAGAGCAAGAGATAGTTTCCCCTTTGCTTCTTCTTTGCACAAACCATGTATACAAAGCCTCTTCCAATTTCAAATCTTTCGCATTTCTCATGGTTTACGTTTCTTCGACCCATTTTCACTATCCAATTTCGATGCAAAACTCATAATTTTATCCTTGTTACTTTTGATGTCAGAGACGGTAGCTTTCCAAACATTGAAAATCCTCACAAGTGAAGACACAGTTTCACCTTTTCCTAGTCTCTTGATAATTTCTGTTTTCGTTTCAATTGACAAAACATTGCGGTTCCTTTTATATGCTTTAGGCCTACTGGAAGATGCCATATCAAACAGAGAAATACTTGCACACCAAAATTATTCTGCTGTAGTAGCAGACACAATTATTTTAAGTTGAACTGTCTGTTTAGCCAGTGTTCTGCCTAGAACGCACACGTACACTAGATTGGTAAAACAGATATTAACTAACTTTATGATCTGACTTCCTGTACGTAAGCGACCGACCATTAGAGCATTCCATCCTCTACAAATTGTTCGCACACATTTGAAGCTTGCAGTATCAAAAGATTCAAAAATGTAATCTAACATGACTGGTGGCGCCTGATTTTTTTTGTTCTCGAAAAAGTGTTCGGATAATTGGATGTTCGGATAATTGGGGTTCGGATAAATGGAGTTCTACTGTATATATCTCATTTGCTTCTCTAACTTCTGAAATAGCTAACCAATGATAGGAAAACTGTGTGTATGAAGATATTTGTAAAACTAAATTTGTGTTGCTGTACGACGAAACATTTGGTGGGTCCAGTTTCCACATAATTAATCTTATTTCTTAACTAAGTATTGCTTGTTTGTTTTTTTTAACATTTACGTTCTTGAAGGAGCATGCGCTTGCTGCAGATATTTGTATCAGTTTATTTAACGTGCACGCGTTGTGGTTACCTAGTGCTAACCACCCAGTGTCGGATTTAGTGAGGAAACTTTCTTCACGAGTTAGAAAGAAGCAATCCACCTTTTTGGGCATGTTATGAGAAGAGGAAAGGTTGAATATTTACAGGGTGTCCATAAAAGATTGTACCCTTTTCAAAATATTTATTCTCGGCCCCATTATGTGGTACGAGGATGCTTTCTATCACGAAAGTAAGATAATCTCTGCAAGTTTTTAAGCATACCTTACAAAGACTCAGTATGTGCACCCTTCGCAGATAGGGGAACACAAAGAGAGCAAATACTGGACATTTTGACATCGTGGCATGGAAGGAGATCAACAACAGAATTGATAAATTGTAATGGAGACAGGAAGTTGTGGAGAGATATGATCTCATACGCCACTAGGCATGGTACTTGAAGAAAAAGAAGAGGCCCTAAGCTGTGGAGGCCCTATGTGGCAATTAGTAACAGAGAATAAGGCCATGTAATAACTGAACTTAGCATACGTACGTTTAAAAATTCATTTAGGCATATCACGTATGCTGTACTGTCATTATAACATCTGACGTAATTTTAGGTCTTCAACTGGCATTGAAACCCGCAAGTAACGAATTGAGAGAAAGAGCTAGAAAAAAAACCATGTTCCGCTTTCACTAAAGGTAAAAGATAGTGCCCTCATAGCAGATTACTGCCGAAGAGGAGTGAATTTAGAGATTTCTTAGACCACTGGGAGCGGCAATCTTTGAGAGATGGGGTGACCTTTTGCCATTCCTCATTGCCTTTTGCCTTTCCTAACTTTAAGAGCAGATCCCAGTTTCATACCAACTGATGTAACTAAGCGTCGGCCATCTGTTTCATTATCCGATTACTTGTGCGGTCGTTTCAGGGGCTGGGTTTTAGAGGCCGCTTTTGCCGTATCGTCTGGTTAATACACAATTCTCTTACTTGTAATGAGTGACTTCAACACACCGGAATGATCAGAAAACCTCAAAACAGGTTATTGGAAGTGTTACATTTTTGTGGACTAGTCATCATTGCCTTGATAACTCCCATCCATAGATGTCAAAACTGGAGAATAGGTGGAGCGGTTCACAGCCATTTTGTTTGTCCCTCTTGCCAATCCTCTTTCGTTTGACGAGGAATTCTTTTGGTGTTTTTATATTAAGTCGCCCTGACCCGCCTCCATTGAGCATTAATTAGCTCTGGCAGCGTGGTTTCTGTATTAAGTTGTTTTGAGGTTGCAAGCGCCATGCACAACCTTGCATTATACGACATGCATGAAGAAGCAGTAGTCATATTCTTCCTCTGTCTCATCAGAGAACCCCGGGAACTACACGTGGTATGTTATGATGATGATGGGATCTTCAATTCAGTCGAGTTTTCTGCTTTTGTTTCATATTTCCTATTTTGTCTTAGATATGTCAATGTTTTTTTTTATGGCAGGAGTCCCAGAATTTTTTTAGTCCCGACCCCTCATCAAATCCTTGACCCTTAATCGACCACAGGCCAAAAAATTTAATCTAACACTAACATAATTACCGATGTATGTTACGTCGGTCGGTTTCACTCAAAATAGTAACTCGCGCCAGAAAAAAGTGCGCAACGCACGGTGTGCAACTTGAGCGCTCGACAAAGAAAAAGTGCGTAAAAATTGGTGTGCATGAGCCAATAACATACCAAAGTGAATTGTATTTGAACGGTTTGACACATAATGATCAAGATGATAAGATGGCTGCCCAATCTGCAGCTACTAACAGGATAAGATGGTGGCGTCAATCGTGTTGAAAATTTGTATTGTTTCCATTATATATACTCTCCCGAAAATAGTTACAATCAACAAAGAAAAGCGTTCAAATGACGGTGTTCATGAACAGTTTGATTACACTGTATAATGGAAAGAAACCAAAAACACTCTAAGAATGTACTTCTATCTGCTCATCTGGGAACGGAAACAGCACACTATAATTAAAAACCCGTCAAGTTTGACGGGTTATTGCTAGTAAATAATAATAAATAAATGAAATAAGGAAGTGATTATAGATCACAATAAATTAACATTACCTTTTTTATTGAACTGGTTGAATTCATTGATTGGAAAGATGTGGCTGATGAGAATTAACATGGGCATTGTTGTTTGGTTGGAGATTGGTAAGTTTTAGCCGACAGTTCCTACGCTCTTCCAGGTTATATCTGTTCGTTTGCTTTGATAAAACTGCATTTGCGTGGCTAAACAATGTACAAATTTGGGAATGTAAGTAGAAACGGCTCAAATGCTGCACAAAGTTTGGGGTATTTTGTAGCAGTATTTCCAGATGTAAAACTGAGTCACGGCAAGCATTTTTATTTCTTATATGATTGTCAACTTTCGACCCCAAAAGTTTAATCCACCCCTGATCAAACCTCTGGGGTTTATCGACCCCGTGGTTGTCATATGAGCCTTGGGGTCGATATCGACTACTCTGAGGACCGTTGCTTTATAGCACTCTCCATACTTGTCAATGTGGCCACTTTAATGTTGTATTCATGCTTGGATTCAACAAAAAGCTTAGAAAGCCGGCATCTGACGTGATTCATCAGCACTGGCATTGAACCCGCAAGAAAAACGAGAGAGAAAGAGCTAGAAAAAAAAAACCATGATGGCTGATAAAAGGCAAAGGTAGTCTCATAGCAGATACTGCCGAAGAGGAGTGAATTGTTAGAGATTTCATTACACTGGGGCAGCTTTGAGAGATGGGGTGACCAGTTGCCTTCCTCATTGCCTTTGCCTTTCCTAACTTAAGAGCAGTGCCAAGCAACCAACTGAGTGAACTAGAGTGTCGCGCCACTGTTTCAAATCCGATACTTGTGCGGTCTTCAGGGGCTGGGTTTTGAGGCTTTTTGCCGTATCGTCTGGTTGAGACCATGTCTCGTCTTGTTCCTTCAACCACCTTCCTCAGAAAACCTCATTTCTGAGGTTTGGAGTTGGCTTTTGTGGGCTGTAATCATTACCTGTGACTCCCATCCATATGTCAAGATTGGGACATAGGTGGAGAGGATCACAGCCATGTTCGTCCTCTTGCCAATCTCTCTTTTGCTGAGGAATTCTTTGTTTTATTGCCTGAAAAAGTCTCCTAGCTGCCGCTCTTCCGGTAGCATACTCCTCCTTGATGCCTCTCCTCCAGTCCATGGCAGCTCCAAAGCATATAACGTGGCCGACCTGCTCCAGGATCTGTCCTCCCAGCACTATATGATGCCCCTTTCCTTCTCTTGAGATCACCATGGTTTCTGTTTCGGAGTCGCCGTTAACCATCCCTCTCCTCTCCAGCTTCTCTCTCCAGACCTGCAGGCCGGACTGAAGACTATTTTTTTACTTTCTACTGACAAAGATTGTTTGTTGACATAAAATAAAGTTTCATTTTATACAATGCTGCTTTCGCCACGACAATATAATATAGTGAAAGCCTGTATTTGATTCTGTCTTTTCGTCTGTCTGCACGGAATTGTTTGACCACTTCTAGACTACCTAGAAGTCTGAAATTTGGCATGCTGATGGGCCTTAATATCCGAAAAACGGAAAATTAAATACGGCGGCTTCGTAATTAGGCCAGAAACGTTAAGCACCAAGGGAAATAATTTTTCATTTTACAGGTAAATTTAGGTAAAATACAGATCATTATAAAGCTAAGGATGATATGTAATTTATAATATACAATTTTCAGATTTTTACAATGCGACTTTTAATAAATAAGCAAATGTTAATTGCAAATAATGAAATGTGGAAATAAATGATACAGTTTTGACAACAAGTGAATATAAAGTCCTTAATAGGAACAAAGACAGAAGGTATAGTCATCTCGACGAAAACGACATCTCCGGAATTATATAACAGGTAATTTTTCAAGACATGAAGGTCTTTTATATTTGGACATGCGCCCTAATATAACCGACTAGGTTGAGCGGGAGGCGCCTCGCCATAACGAGGCAAAATTTTATTTTTAAAAATTAATAAATTAAATAAAAGAAAACAAAAAAACTTCTCCGGAATGCACTATCAAAGTAAATTAGTTAATTAAATTAGACCTCTACGGTCTACTAATTAAAAATTGGGAGTGAAGTCACTGCGTGACGTTATAGGTAGACGACTCCTAATTTGTACCCTTTCACGTATTTCTTCCTGTTAAATTTAAATTCACATCATTGAGGTCTGCTACTTAATGTTCGCTTAAAATTTTTGCTTACTGAAACTATACTTTGTTGAACGGATTGTGCTTTTTTTTTTTTTTTTTTTTTTAATTTGATGACGAAAAATAACCCGTTCAGCTTCTATATTAGAATATTTAATGCCTCTAATTCCAGGTAATATTTTCCACTGCCAATAGCTTTTCATGGTATTATTTCTTCTGTCCAATTATTGTAAACTGAGTCAATTAAAGTGTCAAATTGTGGAAAAATAAATACAAAATTTGGACATGCGCCCAATATAACCGACAGACTTTGTGTCTAGGTTAAATGGAGTGCGCCGCGCCAAAGCCAGGCACATTTTTATAAAAAAAATAAATAAATAAAAGTAAATGAACCACTTTTTTTTTTTTAACCAGCAGCACTTGGGCTTACGGGCCCAATGACATGTCACTGTGAGGCTGGGTAGCCTGTGGACTTTCCTTCCAACCCGGTCAGGAGCTTCGCTCCTTCCCATACACAGAGGGTTTATCTCAGGAGCCGTTTAGGTTATTCAGTCAAAATCCCGGTCGGTGACACCACTTCAAATACCAACGCCCGGGCTTGAACCTTGAACACCTGATCGCCAGCGCAATGTGGTAACCATTCCCATGGACCACCTTCAAAATAAATCAACAGATGCAATTAATTGAACACGGATGATATATATATATATATATATATATATATGTCAGACGTGATGAGTAGATTTATGAGGAAGAGTGTTTAATGCAACAAATCTTTGTTAATGGAAGTAAGTATGAGAGCCCTGTAGTGTTATATAGAACCAATCCTCATACGCGAGTGAATCATGTACAATTAGCAGACAAGTAGGAAAAGCACTATGTGCCACAGAGATTTGGTTTGACGGAAGAATGTTAACAATAACATTTAGTCATAAGTTCATTTTTAAAGACAATAAAAATACTACCACACATTCATCCAGGTTCAGGTCCATTTCTTCCTAAACGTTCGGTTTGTTACGCTTGCATAGCTAGGCGGGGTTGTCGCACGGAAGGTCCTGGGTTCGAGTCCTGGGTAAGCCACTCACGTCTGTTGTCTTTCTGTTGTCTAGTTTTCTACTTCTTTATTTCTTACGAGTGCCTGAAAACATACCTTTATGTTTGTCATATTTATTTATTGTTACGAGTTGCACGTAGTGGTTGAAATTCTGTGAACTTCCTTTCCGTTCAGGTTCAGGTACTGTCATGCATCTCGCATACATTAGGTGCTCACGTTGTTTTGGATTTATGACACAGCATTACGCGGATGCCTAGCCTTCTTGGATAACGGCAAAAAAATAGGAGGTCCTGTGCACAAATTAAAAATCCTCGGCAGTTGGAAATCGTAAAGAGTAGATCATAGGGCCGCTGCCCTGGTAAAATTTTAACCAAATTTGGAAACCTACACACCACACTAATAATTGTAGAAAGTATATTATAATATATAGTATAGTTTAATATATAGTATAGTTTAATATATAGTATAATTTAATATAAAGTATAGTATAATATATAGTATAGTTTAATATATAGTATAGTTTAATGTATAGTATAGTTTAATATATAGTATAGTTCAGAGGTTTTCAAACTTTTTTGGTCCGCGGCTCCCTTGACCTGTGCATAAATCACCGCGGCTCCTCTCTATACTACGAAGATCTATATTTACTGATGAACCTTGGCTCATAATATCGAGCCCAACACTTTTTACAAGCCACCGCGACGCCCTTAGCCGAGGGCCTCGACGCCCCTGGGAGCCGCGACGCACAGTTTGAAAACCTCTGGTATAGTTTAATTTATAGTACATGTAATTGGGAAGGTAAAGATCTGATTAAGTTCTTATAATACATATGGTTTATAACAAATGAAAGTCATTTAAATATCCAACTAAACACACCAGGCCTCTACATCCCTCCCTTTGTTTATTATTTGTGTTTGGTGTTTATTGTTTGTCTTTGTTCTGTTTTTTTGTTTGTTTTTTTTTTTTTTTTTGTTTGTTTGTATGTTTGTTTTTATTTTTATTTTTTATTTTTACATACACACAAAATTGGTATTTTGATTTGCCCTATTTACAATGACTGGACTGGAGATATGATGCTACTTTGACATATCCGCACACATTCATATTATTTAGAATTGAAAACAATATATATCCTAATTATAACCAATCAGAGGTTGAACGGGATATTTCTCATCATCAAATTAAACCAAAAATATATACTACGTGTCACTTATGAGATGCATCATCCATCCAATGTAATTAACATGCCCAGGTATTTGAATTTATTGACCTGTTTTGAAGCTGTTCCATTTAGGTTGATATTGCATACCGAAGAATATTAACAAGAAAAACGCGCTATTTCAGACTCGTGCAATTTAGTACATGGCCAGAAGCGCATCACGTTATGTAATTTCAAGACTGAAACTTTGGTGGGAAGAAAAGTTAAAGCTGGCTTTTTTTCAGGGATGTAATGTATCCTCTGTCAAAGAGACACAATCATTATTTATTATTTAAAATATAACTGCACATTTGGTGGGGAAAAAAGATGCGCGCTGTATTAAGCGTCGTGCAGGTAGTGCAAAGGTCAGAAGCACGACTTTTATATAATTTCCAGAGTGCAACAAAAATGTTGTGGGACGCACGGTACGTGACACATTTAGAGAATTTAATAGCAACTACCGGTATATAGTATAGCAATATATATATATATATATATAAAGAGCTGAGATCTTTAACGATTATTTAATAGATTAATCGGTTACATTTTAAATCGATTAATTGATAAAAACATATGTTAATCGATTATTCAGTTTAACAATGTTTATGTTTTTTGCTTTAATGCGAGAGCATTTGCTATGTCAGAGGTTTGTGATATGGAATTTGGCAACTATGATCAATAATAATTAATTACTTGGTTGTAACATTCCAGTATTTTTATTATATTTTCAGGAAGATGTTGCCTTATAACAAGTGAAATAAATAAACCCCTTATTGATTTAAAAAAATAAAAATGATATTTACGATTTAAAAAAATAATTGTTCAAATTGTTCAAAATTGATCGATTAATGTTCGATTTTATTCAAATTTTTTAAATCAATCCTAGCCCTAATATATATATATATAGTACGTGTGTGTGTGCGCGCGCGCGAACTGTCATTATATGAAAAAATATGAAAACATTCTCATCATTATTGAAAAATATAGAATGCTCCGGAACGTGCTATATTAAAGGACCTAAACGAATGTTTAAAAAAAAGGGCGACAGATAAAAACAATATGCTATTTGTCACAACATAATAAACAATAAATGAAGTGATACTGACAGAAGCCGATAAATCCGTATAAATATTACTTAGACGGAAGTCAATCTCGTTATATTTAAACAAATAGGAAATAACGTTAATTACACTGACAAACAACATTTTTCTTTCTTATATAAGAATAAGTGTTCTTAGGGCAGTTTCTTGCGCTGATTTCAAATCTGAAATCCGTTTATCTCTATCACGTCGGGTTCTTAAGATATTTGTGAATAAATATATTTTTGGGAAACCGTTATTTGCTCCGTTTCATTTTTACTATATAACTTATTAAAAATTAATAAAAAGCAACATAATTCTACTTTTTATACTGCTAAAAGATGCATGACATATGTTACGCGATTTTTCAAATAGTTACTGTATTTTGAAATAATTCTGAGCAAAATATGGCTTCTAGAAGTTGTAGAAATTCGGCTGATCTGTTCTGTTACGTGTGCGGATATTTTACCGATCGTGTTGACCAGAAAAACTTTACACCATTACTAAAGAAAGCATATGAACTTTATTTCGATTCGAAAGTTGATGATGCAAATAAATCTTGGAAGCCAAATGTAGTTTGATCGATACATTGGCAGGTTGGTTACGAAAATCGCCGAAGCATAAGTCGATGCCTTTTGGAGTGCCAGTAATATGGCGTGAACATACAAATCACACTACTGATTGTTACTTCTGCTTGACAAATATCCATGGTTTCACTTTTAAAACTAGAAAGTCTGTGGTTTATCCAAATATTGAATCGGTTTCGAAACCAGTGCCTCATGATCCAATCACGTGTCTGATCCAAGTACCACCAAAACAATATCTGTTGGACGTAAATGAACCATCAGAAAGTGATAGTTTACCTGCTTTAGAAACTAATTCTGACTCAGATTACATACCGGTGAATGATGGTGTTTACTTAATTAACCATTCAGAACTTTCAGATCTAATACGTGATCTCGCTGTTACCAAAGGACAAGCGGAATTACTCGGTTCGCGACTCAAAGAATGGAATCTTTTAGCGCCCAATACTCCGATATCTAAATTTCGTCATAGACACAGAGAACTTGTTCAATACTTTGAGATGGATGATGACATTTGCTATTGCAAAGATGTAAACGGTCATGAGCACATAGTCAACGAATGGCGATTTTTCATCGATTCTTCCAAGACTAGTCTAAAAGCCGTGTTATTGCATAACAGAAATTTTTTTTCATCAATTCCAGTCGCCTACTCTGTTCATATGAAAGAAACTTATGACAATATGGCTATACGTTTGGAAAAAATAAAGTACAATGACTACCAATGGCGGATTTGTGGAGACCTAAAGGTCATTGCAATTCTCACGGGCATGCAGACTGGGTATACTAAATTTTGTTGCTTCCGATGTGAATGGGACAGCCGCAACAGACAGGAACATTATGCAAGAAAGGTGTGGCCTATCCGGGATCGTATGCAGCTCGGGCATAGAAATGTAATACGCGAGCCATTAGTTAACAAAGACAGCTTCATTTTACCACTGTTACATATAAAGTTGGGGCTCATGAAGAATTTTGTAAAAGCGTTAGATAAAACGAGCAAAGCTTTCACTTATCTTCGAGAAAAGTTTCCGCAAGTTAGCGATGCAAAGATAAAGGAAGGTATCTTTGTAGGACCTCAGATTAAAAAAGTTATTGCAGACAAACAATTCGAGAACTTGTTACATGATAGTGAACTTCGCGCATGGATGGCATTCAAATCGATCGTCAATAACTTTCTGGAAAATCACAAATCTGTCGACTATGTTGCATATTGTTAAGCAGTGCATAGATGCATACAGAATTATGGGCTGTAACATGTCCCTCAAAATCCATTTGCTCGATTCGCATCTTGACTTTTTCCCTGACAACCTTGGCGAAGTCAGCGATGAACACGGAGAACGATTCCATCAAGATATTGCCATAAAGAGTCACGTTATCAAGGACGGTGGAGTGTGACCATGCTTGCCGATTATTGTTGGATGCTTCATCGCGATGTACCACATGCCATTCACCGACGAAAGTCGACTGCAAAGAAATTCAAGCCTACATAACTGTTATACTTCTTGTACGAATGATGTTGTAATACTGTATGCGTTGTTAAAAAACTTCAATTGCGTATTTCTAGAGATCCCGACCTGATAGAGAAAAACGGTTTGCAGATTTAAAAACAGCGCATTAAAATTGACCAGAAAAATATAGAAATGTTAGAGAAAGAAAAAAAAAGTTTTTTTTTGTTAGTCAGTGTTATCAAAGACTTACTTACTTGCTTAGCCGTTCCTCTTCTATCGTGAGGTGAAGAAAATTATTATTAATTATCAAACACATGTTTGTGAAAGTTTAAATTATTACAATATGAATATGATATTTATCGTTACAGATTGTTGTGGCTAAGAGGTATGGCGCACACCGACTTTTAACCTCTAACGAATTTAAAGGTACCAGATTCTCTTCTAGAATACATTGTAGCAAGTTATAATTGTGTGACATTTTTTTGTGGGTTATACAATCATTAGTTCCTAGCAATGAATGCAATACGAAAAAATCATCGTTAAGGTTTCTGTGGTAAATGCGCGTCGATGCTGCTCGTTAAAAATCTCTCGTCAGTTACATCGAGTGCTCGATGCTGTTCCAAGCAGGGATTTGGAGCAGTCAAATTTTCAAATTGCTAAGCTTGTCACGGATTGCCTCCCCTGCTCTGCAGTAGTGGTCCAACAGTGGCCAAAACTTTTGAGTATCTAAATGGGTCGTCAAAGGTGTCTACCTTCGCACAAGATTACTCTTGGCAGAGATGTTGATAGAAGGTTAATGACGCTTCTACCTTACGGTAGATTTCACAAGATAATTCAGAAGTCAAGAACAATGCTACTTAGCGCTGAACATCTGTTAACTTATATCTGTCTGTCGGCTTTTGTGAAGGATTTTAAGCAATGGTTTTTAGCCGTTCAAGCCCCCAGCTGAGTTAATTCAGCGAATTTCCTCTTATATTGGTAATAGCGGCTCTAATAGAGGTAAAATATGTCTATGTATATATAAATGAAAATTTTTAAAGAATATTGCAAAACGTTCGCTTTCATACATGTAACAACTGAATCAACTATGATTGTTTAGTTTTAAAAACACATGTAACAAATTTAATAATGAATTAGTCTTTAACGGTTTTTAAAATAGATAAGGAGAGAAATGATGAACTTTTGTTGTAAATACAAGTTTTCGTCACTGAGACGTAGGTGAAGATCTATCAAAGTCCGTTTCTTTCGCCTATTTTACACGAAAACTGAACTCTAGGTGCGTCCTGTCGCCGTGGTTTTCGTCACTTCTTGGTGATGAGTGTACTTCTCTCACACGAGTGGCGTAGTAACTTCAGTACTTCGAACCGTCTGATAACTTGTAACCACAAGTAATTCATGTACCCAACCCAAAGTTTATGGGAATACACAATCTCCTTGCGCAGTTAAGAATGGACACGTAGCAATTTAGGTTGATATGCTCTCGAACCACTTGGTACGGAAATATTTAATCCCTTGCATGACGGGTGGGAATCAGGCGAAACACTTGGTCTGGGAAAACTAAGAAATGTCCTCTTCGACTGGAGTTCTGCGATACACTTGGGTGTCTGGGAAAGTTTTTCTCTTATGACGGGTTCTTGTAGTTGCTAGTGTGACGTGCGATGCAGTGTGTCTTTGTTTGTACTGTATCTCTGATTTTGTTTTTTCTAAATTAAATTTATTTCCAGTTTCCAGTTCACATCACAGATTGTGATTTCCCGCCGATATTTTCCAATGTATAAATTCATAGTCCTAGTTCCGACTCTCTCATCAAATCCAAACGTAAATCTCTTTTTGCAACTATGGTGGGTTTGGAGGTTGTTTAAGAATCATAATCCATCCCGCCGCGTGTTTTATAAAATATTACATTTTAATATACCATGCGTGTGACCTCTTATTCGTTTATAAATAACTAATATTTCCGAGGACAACATATGCACTCTCCACAAACCATATCTTGTGAGCGCTTTTTGTTGGCCAGAATGCTGCCTTCAAATATTGACTTTGCCAGACAGATTGCCTGCGATACAAGATATTTCCACATATACGGGTGATAGTCCCGCGAAAGGATGTATCTCATGATCGCCCGTGGATTCCGGTGCCTTGCTCCTCCAGACAGTTCCAAATAACAAGGTTCGCCGGCCGCTCCAGGACAAACAATAATGGCATCCTATTCATGCTAGCACATTCCACATCAACATATCCATGAAAAAATGGTGATAAGACTTAAATAAGTACAGCCTGCATGTGGGCACTTGAACATCAACCTTAAGAAGAAACCGAGGACATACGCTTTTACGAATCAAATGTGAGGCAAACACTTGAGGCCCATAACCAGAAAGGAAATCCGCAACTGGAACAGACAGAATGCCTTCAACATACCTAGGATGCATAAGTAACACCAGACTGCGGATCAAGCAACGACATCAAACAAACAGAATGAAACAAAGCAAGAAACAAGCCTTTTTTAGTCCAAAACAACATCTGGAAGTCCTCTCAGTACATGCACAAGCACAGAAATAGGATTACAAACAGAGCTGTTTGCCTTTCTGTTGCATATAATGGAGAGTCACAACGACGGAAATGGTCAAAAATTGTCCCTCTTTTCACAACAACATAGCCTATGTAAAAATTCCTCCGAATCTTTTTGACACGAATACCAATCACCCAACCAAGATCCTGCTTACTCGGAGCAAGCAAAATAGAGGACATGCACACCATCATCAGCTGGCAGAGCGCAGGAGCTCCTGGGTTTGGCCATGTTCCTTAGAAGAGACCCCCGATGCCCAATCACAAATAACCATCTATGCTATGGACCCCTGAATGGAAAAGCGAAAGAGGAGGCCAACCAAAAACCAACTTGTCGGAGGAACTGTGAGGCCGGAATATGCAAATAATAGAACCAGTAGTTGGGGCAACTGTAACGAGTATGGCCACCGACCGAGCAAAGTGGAATCAATTTGTTGTTGCCCTACAAGACGCCACCAGGCGTAATGGCCACTGACTGCTTTGACGGTCGGCGTCTAAGGATCAAAGAAGAAAGAAGAAATTCATCCACGTACGAGATACCATACTGTGTCTAACGAAGATCGTCTCCTATCAAATGTTGCAGGCGACCTCAAAGCGATAAACATATTAACCGCTGAACCGGTGATAATGACTGGGTATTGTTTATACGATAATACCCCAGTTTTACCTGCGGAACGTAAACACAACGTCCTGCGGGTGTAACAAAGATAAAGTTAATACATAAGCATATAGCTTTCCGTAGGTAAGAAGTTTGAATGTTAGAGACTTCACTCTACAGAGCGAACATAGAAGAGTAACAAGTGGAAAAGGCATGAATTTAAATGCACTAAATAAAAAAGTATTTGTTGAGAAAAAATGAAGAAAAAGAAGTTGATACTGCCGAGTAGGGCCTGAAGAGCGAGAGAGATCTCACACAAAAGAGTATGTTCCAGACGTTCTGTGACACCCTTGAAAAATTTTTAAAAATTAGTTAGAAACCAGCCCACCCACAAAAATATTTATAGAATTGTGTGAATTCGTTTTATACACATCATTGGGATTGTCTTGCCGGTGCCACAGAAGATCGTGTGCTGTGCTTGAGATTTCCACATTTCGTGTAACTAATGGAGGGCGAAGGTCGGAGATGTCCCGCGTGCAAAGAAAGTTGCGTTTCTTTAAAAACCAAATCCAAATTTAAGGATACGAGTACGAAACTTGAACATAGACAAAAGTGACAACTTAAATATTGATCATAAAATATAGAAAGAATGAAACAATTGGAATATGTCACGGTTAAATCTCAGCATTTTTTTTTTTTTTTTTTTTGGTTGGGTGTGTTTTTAATGTTTTTAATTCCACTCTTTTTACGTAACTTGGGAGTTTAATGGCTGACCTAACTTCCCGCGGAACACTGGTATGTGACAACACTGGGCTAGAAAGTGACACTGTATCACCCACCTTCGCCTTCCGCTACAAATGTCGTTACGGGTATACCTGTTACTGAGAATCTTATTACTTGTCACCTGAAACAAAAAAAAAGAAGTTGGCAGGTCGACTATACCGCAATTATCCGAAGAATAGAATGACGAGAATAAAGACTGACAACGTCCAGTAGTAGTAGTTGTCTGATACACTGAAGAATTTACTGGGGAGTGATTCAGGAGGTCATGGTGTCAGTGCGTAGGATCAACTGATAAGCGGATAGGACGTTTTCATTATTCATATGGGTTCGCGTTTTAATGTGTGTCTATTTAAGTATAGAAGTCATTTTTATTTGTTTTGTTCTGTTTTTTATGGTGTCCCTTCAGAGTGACTTTTGCTGAGAAGCATAAACGGATTTACACAAAATAGCATTGTTCTAGTGAATAATAGATATAAAGCTATTTATAAACGAGACTACCTGCGACCTTAACGTAGCCATTTATCTTGTGTGAGTGTGAATGTTATCACAAATACAGTTTATTTCGGAGTGATATATTTTGAGATTATGAAAACCGTGGCATTAGTCCGAAAGGCAGTGTGAATTAACATATATGTGAATGACATAACGCGAAATTAAAATAACGTAGTGTAAAAATATGTGATATTATATTCGTTGTCAGAAAAAAATATTAACCTATTTTTTAGAGTTTAAACATAGAGAGTAATAACATCCATATTTTTCAATACATGTATTATTTTTCCCATAGTGTTGCTTACGTACGGAGTAATGGAAGCCGACTGACATACTGTAGCTGGTCCTCCTTTGCAAGAAAACTGTACCAAGCCAAACATATGCTCTTATACAGAGTTGGTTTTATGGGGTGGGGGTCGCACTCAAAAAAAACCACCGACTTCGTCTTACATGGTGAGGTTGCCATTTCCAATGCACATGGATGCTCAAGTTAGATCGCATTGTTTACGACATGCTTAATGGGTGTAGTAAGTCATATTTCTTTCCTTGGTTCTTCAGAGACTATCCCGGGAACTCACACGGATCAATAACCAACAGCCATATATCAATCTATATCTAAATGGGAACATAAAAATGTAAACGTATCCCCATAGTAACAGAAGGTTTTTCAAACTATTTTTTGGTCCCGCGGCTCGCTGCCCTTGGACCCTGTGCCTACAATCACCGCGATCCCCTCTCTAATACTAAATGATATAAATATAAGGCAATTGTACCCAGAAATATATTAATGGACTTCAGAATGTGCATAATTTTAACATCTGATTACCAATTTTGGGGGGGGGGGGTGGGGGGGGGAGGGGGGGTAAATAAGTTAAGTTTCGAACACAAAATAAGTAGTAATACACAACCAAAGCACTGCATAGGTCCCCTACTAGCGCACACAGCTCATAAACAGAGGTCGGCATGGACGATCCGCTGATGTGGTCATCTCAACTCTTAACACCAGCATCATCCCGCCATGATGACATCAGAGTTTAGTGAACAGCTGTATCGTAACATAGACCTGCTCTGTAGTTTATGTGCATTGTGCAATAACATCTAGTACCTAATGACAACGACTTGTTATACATGTAATAATATAAATAACCTCGGCCTCCGGTCGCTCAAACAAGGTCGTCTTAACGAAGATCTATATTTATTGATGGACCCTTGTCTTCATAAAATCGAGCCCCAGCACTTTCCTCTCCCAGCACAACCGCGAACGTGGCCTATTAATTAGCCGAGGGCCGCGACGCGCCTCTGGGAGGCCCATAGTAGATACAGCCGTATGGAGCCGTTGGGGGGGGGGGGGTAATACAAGCCGTTGGTGGGGTGGGGGGGGGGGGGAGGGGGGGGGGGGGGTGTGGGGGGGGGGGGGTGGGAAATAATGAGAGACATTTTACAATACTATGGCCTCAGTTTGCATGAGTTTTGATAACCTGTTCCCTATTTCTCGATGCCTTTGCCTGCCCTAACTCCGAGAGGATAGTTCAGATAATCTTTTAAAAGCTGGGTAGAATGGAGCCGATGATGACGGTACCGCAGGTTTTTAACAAAATGGAGCGTGACGGTAACCAGGTTTTTAACCCGGAACCTGGCAAAACTTTGCCGCGGTAGGCAAACTAATTTAACCAAGTTGCCAATAGGAATCAGGTTAAAAAACCCAGAGAGCCTGGTCATTTTGGGGTACCTCGTGAGACCAGCCCCTTCTAATCCAACCGCGGTTCCAACGGACTCATCTTTGGACATCTAATGGTAGGCATTGGGTTAGTAGTATAATCCAAAAAAAACAGCTTATTTTAGAGATGAACTATTTTCAAATGATATCGTTTACAGAATTCCACGGAAGGCACGATACATTGACATAATGTTTTATGTGCTGAATATTGCGGGAGTGTCATGGGCACGTATCTCTATTAGGATGATTGTCTCCAAGAGGTCCAT
>JAMPIV010008662.1:0-140466 GCA_024509875.1 Oreohelix idahoensis
CACAAAGAAAGGTTGTCCTGATAAGGTCATGTAGGATCAAAAGTGCGAACACGCATACAGCACTTTGAAAGGACAGTTGTCTGCATACCCCATTTTGAGGTTGCCTGACCTCAAGAAACCTTTTGTATTACGGGTCGACGCGTCAGGTCAGGGCATCGGGTCAACACTGCTTCAAGCCGATGACAGTGACCCAAACATGCTATTTCCAGTTGCCTATGGCAGTCGGAAATTAAATAAAGCTGAACGGAACTACAGCGTAGTCGAAAGAGAATGCCTCGCTCTGATTGACGGTATCAGACGCCATCATGTGTTTCTCTATGGTACATCTTTCACGGTGCAAACAGACCACGCTCCGTTAGCATTTCTTGGTGCCAATAAAGAATTTAACGCAAGGATCATGCGTTGGGCTCTTCTTTTAAGCGTTTATTCTTTTAAAGTGGAATACATTCCGGGAAGACAGAATGTCGGGGCTGATTTCCTGAGTAGAAACTGGTCTACAGAGGAAGAAGAGCAAACTGAAGATACCACTCATCCTAAAATCACCAATCAGGTCACCTCCATTGTCCAAAAAAAAATGAAACATGAAAAATGGTTTCATGTCTAAAAGTGGGGACGATTGTGACGTACGTCTAGTTCGACAAGTGAATTTTCCCTGATTTGATGGATGATTAAAGGGACGTTTAGCTTTTCATAACATTAGAACCCCTGAACATTTGTTGTAACTTTTTGGTTTCGCCAGAGCGAACCGATTCCACCGGGACTCATTTAGTAGGCGGCATGAGATCTAAAGACACTGAGACGATCCCCGAGCAGAGAAGCCAGTTTCTCGCAGGTATTTCTCATCTCCGCGCGAACACTAAACCGCTCGCAAGACGGACCAGAGCGGTCAGAAGAAAGACACTGGGGGAGATCTCAGGAAGGACGGGCGGCATGCTATCAAAGACAGTAGTGGTCCCTGACGAGCGACGCAAGTTCCCTGCCGGTATTTTCGCATCTCCGTGCCAAACGCAGAACCGATCGCAGTGAAAGCGAACGGGGAAAGCCGAAACGGACACAGCGAACGGCGATACAGGAATCCAGGGGCGGCATATCTCTTTAGTTTGGCGGTCAGATCCCCAAGTCTTCTGAGATCTAAAAAGCTGTCAAGTTTCTCATGTCCCACTCATCTTTCATTTCATTCTAGATATATACAGACCACGTAGAAATACACTTTATCACTCGCTGGCCAGAACTTAACAGAAGCACTAGCTATATTTGAAATCTTGTTATAGATTATCCCCTGGATTTTATACATATTTGCAGTAAATTCTATTTCTGTGCAAAGCGGTAAAATATATGTTGTGTAAAGTGATCAGTGTCTAGTTCATTCATTCTATTTCACTGGATTTTGTGTTAATTTAAATCTATTAAATTAAACCGTCTCAATAGTTCCAGTTGTAAATGTAATGATATACCTGCTATATTATTTCCAAAAGATAATAGATGTTAAATGCTTAAATTAACTTTTAAAGTCACGAAGGAATTTATAATTAATAAATTTAGTTAAGTCCTATATTTATAAATAGTCTTAACGGGAAATTTATCGTGCTTTAGAAGGTTATTTGTTTTTCGGTATATTACATGTCTTTTTTTCTTTCATACAGAGAGATCGTAACCTGTGCGATCCCAGCATTAAGAAAGCAATAAAGAAATCATCTAAAAAACTTTCCAGACATATTGATAAAACATTTTTTAAATTAATCTTGTGGCGGTTCAATGCGACCTAGCTATCATAATTATATGAAAGAAAGCCTACCCAAGAATATTTCAAGAACAATCATCATATTAAGATTACAAATCTGTAAGATAACCTGGAAGTTGAACAGTGCCAGTAGCGATACCTGATTTACTGCCTTACTGTGAGAGAGTACATATTTTCCTGAACGGTGACGGCTTAAAGTTTTTTCCTCACTAGATTAATAAACTTTCCGGTCAATTACTATCATCACGCATTGAAGGAATTTTACCATAGCGGAAGATTAAAGAGACCACTTCATTTTCACCCTTGTGTCGAACTGTGTCAGTGCCATCCCATAGACTCCTTTTTATATAATAAAACACAATAACTCTTAGGCTTCAAGTCCAGCGATATAGTGGGAATAGTGCTATCAGCCAACCTTGCTACATCTGGGGCGGGACATCGAAGTACTAGACATTTTCACGTGTCAAGAGTAATTGTTGTTTATATAATTCTATGGATTGTCTGATGCTGCAATTGGTAAGTGTGTGAATATATGAGTGTGGATCCTCACGCGCGTGCATGAATGACAGGAAATTTAATCTTTTTTTGTAACCATTTTGTTTACTTGCTTACCTGGTAATATAATTTTCTGTATACCCTACATTGTTCCTTTAAGCGGGATAGTTGATAATTTTTTAACTCTGTTTAAAAAACCCCCTCCTTTTCATTTGCTTAGTAAAGGGAAGAACAATTGGGAAGAACAGGATTCTTTCTACCACCTATACCTAATTTTGAAACACCTCTTTCAGAGTAATTAACTTTACTGTTAGGTTAACTTACCTACGTTCCTGATAACTATTTATCTTTGGACTGGGTTTATCTTTGTCTAATAAGCGGGACGGGCTTAGTCGATACCAATCTTCTTCACCCCCTCCCCACTTGGTATTTGCATTTTCTGTATTTATGATAATTTTATGTAACACTTGATATTGTTTGTGAGTTGATTCTTTTTTGGTTAATAAACATCATAAACTTAATCGTTATGGTGTTGGACTACCCAAAGCCCATAAAATTTCCCCTATTTGTTTAAGATAGTTTGTATCCACGTCGTCTGTGTGTTTGGAGCACCAAATCGGTGTGAGCGCAGATGTGTGTCTGGAAAACTGGCAAATAATTGTTTGACCAGGAGAGTGGAAGAGAAGATTGAGAGAAACGATTTGTCGTAAATAAGTCTGTCTTTACTCTCCTCCAGCACTCTGTGGAGCATCATATTTACTCTCTACATTTCTATCACTGAGCTTTTCATCATCATTCTACACTCTAAACCGGACTACTATTTCTAAGACTCTTTCTCTCAAAATAAATTTACGACACTATACTGATCCTAGAACCAATAAAAACCTCACGCCAAGCTCGTTCAAGCAAAATTCCTGATATTTATTAGCTCGATATATATATATATATATATATATATATATATATATAATATATATATATATATATATATATATATATATATAATATATATATATATATATATATATATATATATATATATATATATATATATATATATATATATATATATATATATATACATACATACACACACTAGAGGTTCTGAGTCATATGTGTGCTTTTCGCTCTGTAATTAATTCAACTATAAATTTTTCAAAATCAACATATACACATTTAATGATCAATTACTTTAACACTTGTAAATAAATGCTCGTTGGTGATTTTTTTAAAATAGATTTCTTCACAGAAACTATTTAGGCTTGATGAATATAGGCAAATAAAGTTCGGTTGTGGTTGGCTTGTTAAAATTGAGACTTGCCAAAATGCTGAAGTGCCGATGCTGCTTTTCCGTAGATTCGTCTCTGTGATAAGGGCACATTTCCAGATCAGTTCAGGAAGTAACCTCTCCTTGTCAAGAATTTTCACCACCACTGGAATGCAGGTTTACAAATTTTGATCCAGTTCTTGAGCCACAAAAAGGAAGCACAGCAAATGGTCTCTCCGGGTCGTACCACAAATAGTCGTGTCGCCTTGTGCTGGTACCACTAACTCAACAATTGAGAAATCTTAGACTTCTTGCTCATATAAATAGTCTTGGCAACGTGATATAATACCTAGAACACACGTCGGGGTATTTAATTCTATTAACAATCCCTCTGCGACTTTGTGAGTAAGTCCTGTATAAGTCCGGTTTCTGTATGAAAAACTTAAGGTTTCCTTGCTGTAGTGTTCAGAAGTGTTCCTCTTAGTCCGGTCCTATTTAAAGTCAGAATCTTAACTTCTATTCTCTCGTGGCTTTAATCTGAGCTGTCTACTTGACGATTCGGGAATGCAGTGTCGTATGTCTAAAAAGTCCTACATTATATCTCAGACTTCACCCATGCACTCTTGTTGTCTACTACTAGGCAAACTCCCAATCAGTGATTGTATATGACAATGCGAATTGCCAAACCAATTACATTCAAAGTACATGTAATGATAGAGTAGCGTTTATAAGAATTTTCTACATGGCTCATACTTTTGTGAATTTAAACAGCCACTTTCTATACATGGAATCGTGATTTCCGTCTATTTTGTCATGTCTTCTATTATTACATTTTAGCTCACTCCTTAAAATGTCTCCCAAGATTGCGATTATCTATAATCACCTATCCCAAGTGATTCGGAAGTCTGATTACTTAGTTTATCAGACTCTGCCTTCTCTTGTATCACAGGACTTGTCGCAAATCCGACTGCCTGTCTAGACATATCGTGGTTTATGCAATTAAACCCGTATTGCATGTCAATTATACTGTCGAGTCGGAAGTGATTATGCAATCTTAAGCAAACACTTCATGCTCGCATCTACCTGGAGTCGATATGGTATTATCACGTTTAGTGATTCAGTTAATCTCTCATGGATGGGCGATTGTCAGGCCTGTCATGCATCGAAGCGTGAAACCTGAACAAGGATAGTAGGAAAATAGGGTAACAGTTCTGAGTAGAGGATAGGCACGAAAGTATGTGCGTTAAATATTCCGAAATAATAGATAATAAAGGCGATGAGAGGAAATAAAAAAAAAGCAAACGAGCCGTAATGTCACAGAAAGTAAGAAAGATGAGTTCTTTAGTGTCTTTTTTTTAGAACTAATCGCTACAGAAAGTAAAAGGTAAAGGATCCCGTTACACGCCCATTGAGGCATATTGGGAAATATGGTGTTAGGCCCATATTTTCTCGACCATCGGCACACTAGGGGTGATGTGGTCAGCATCACGCCGGCCGCCTTAACCTTCCCAGAAGTTGCTCTGGTACCCAGTCGGAGCCGTTTGCGGCCTAAAAAAATCCCACCTCATATGGGGATCGAACCATAGACCACTTAGCTAGGAAGCCAGTGAATCGCTACAGAGCGTAGATTGATTTAGCTGTCTTCTCGCGGTACAGTTACTGGACTCCGGAATCGAAACCTGGTAGCGTCACGCTCCAGTCTACCCAGCTGTAAATGGGTACCTGACTGCTATTGATTTGGGAAAGGCAGTGAGGAAGGAACTGGTCACCCCGCCTCTCGAAGTTGGATCGAGTATAGTGAAGTCTCTAACACTTCATTCCCCTACAGCAGTATGCTATGAGACTACCTTTACCTTTTCATATGAAAACATTTGCCATAGGCTAATTGATTGTGTAACACATTAAGACAATAGTCCTCAATTCTGAACTTCCACTGCTTTGATTTTGTTTTCCTTTGAGAACTTCTAATAAAGACGATGTTTTCTGTACAATATATGTAATTTCATAGATCCCAAATTTTATCTTTGACAATGTTAGGGCTTCTATCATTTCTTATAATTTTACTGCGTTCTCTAAATTTGGGCTGGGCATTTAGAGACCATCATTGGTATTTAGTGATGATTGCTGTAACTACTATCATCGAATAGTTTACTCACATATTCTGTTTACTATTTTTGTGAATCTGCCAGATCCCGATAGTCTTCTGAAGTGTACTGCTGTTCTAAGGTTTCTTCATTGCCTCCTCCACGGGGCTCTTCTGGTATCCATATAGGGAGCATCATTATTATTTATTTCGTAATCTTTCTTATCAGTTATCTCTGTATCGGTATCTGCTTCACCATCCCTTACTCTGGCACAATGTGCAAAGAGAACCTGAGATCTCTGGAGGTAACCAAATCGAGGCTGCTTATGGGGGTTGACAACCTCAGCTTGCAAAACAAGAAGCTAAAGAAACCATAACTAGAGTTGACAAGCCTTATGACTCGGGGCCTTTCATACACCCCTCCCCCTTCCTCCCGCATGAAGACCAATGCAGTGGTGGTCACGCGGTCCTCAAGGAATGAAAAAGGGTGGATAGATAAATTTATACTTTTAATTTGATATTGATAATTTGTATCACTATTTTGTTTTTAGATTTATACATTCTTATATGGATTAAAAGCCATTGCATATTGATTTGTGTTCTTGTTATGCACGATTTGACTATCGCGCCGTTCCATATGTCTGTCTATTCTCAACACTTGTACTATACAGTTATGGGAAGGACAACCATTTTGAGAAATATTCTCAACTGGTGCTGTATTCGCAAAGGTTATGCAGTTAGTTCAAGCGCGCGCTCATACATACATGAGTTCACATAGTTGCGAACATCGTAGACCCACATGAAAAGCTAACATTGGCATATGACTGTTCCTGTGTTTGCGGTAATTGAAGATGACCTTCAATGATGTATGACAGCAGCTTCCACTTAAGTGATGAGATCTAGCGCATAATTATTGTTCCTGGTACAAGGGTGTGAATGGTTGCTGTTTATAGCCTTGCTGTCTAGTCACGTGGCTTCTGTATAAGTTTAATGTTCATATTATCTTTTAAACTTGCGCGAAATATTGGCACAAGGAAATTGATACGTAATCCTAGTTAGCTGAAACAGGTTAGTCTATAAAGACGCCTTTCTGATTGCTGTACTAATTTAACAATAAAACAAACTCCAACCAATATTATTGTTAACGTGTACTTCGATGCTGATAACGCGAGACACCTCTGATAATACTTTATAGATAAAGTTTTCCTTATTATTCAGGATAAACTCTTCGTTTTGACTGGACTAGTACTAATAGTGTTTTTGAAGAGGCTACAATCACAAAGTCATTTCTGAAGGAGCGTCAACTTTTTTTTACATTATTGGTAAGCAGTAAATTTCTTTTTAGTTAACGCGGTTAGCTTTATTATTGTATGTTTTAACGGCGTGTTGTTCTGTAATGTTACTTTTTATTACGAAAATCGTATTAAAGTTGTTTTCTCACACGCCATGAATGATGCCTTTATAATAACATGTTCAAGAGGTATTGAAAGGATATGACAAGATCACCAGTGTGGATCTTATGACAGACACCTGCTAGTGGAACAAAAGATGTGAAGAAGACCGTAATAATGGATAGGACACAGACGGAGGAACATGTTGACAGCATTACCAATACCAGGTTTGTGAATCCACAGGGAAAAGGGATAGAAAGAGACCGACAACCCACGGAGAAGAAAGCTGGAAACATAAATTAAAGGGAAAAAGAAGACACTGAAGAGAATTAAAGCAGAATAATCTAATATACCATAACTTCATCGATTTCACAAAAGCCTTCGATCGAGTCTGGCATGAAGGCTTATGGCAAATAATGAGAAAATTCAATTTTGATACCAACATCATAGATATCATTGAAGCACTATACAAGGACGCAAGCAGTGCTGTTTTTGCAAGCAACGACATTGGAGAATTTTTCAAAACAACTGTAGGAGTTCGCCAGGGATGTATCCTGTCACCAGTGCTCTTTAATATATATCTAGAACATATTATGCAGGAGGCTCTCTACGATTATAAATCAACCATATCGATTGGAGGCCGACCTCTGTGTAATCTACGTTTTGCTGATGATATTGATCTGATAGCTGGAACAGAATCAGAACTTCAAGACCTTACCTCTAGACTGGAGAAAGTAACAAGAACGTATGGGATGGAATTTAATATAGAAAAAAGCAAGATATTGGTGAATAGCCATAAGAAACATGTTCCGACCAACATTACGTTAAATGGGCAAACGTTAGAAGAAGTTAACACCTTTAAATATCTCGGGTCCACTATATGTAGTGATGGAAGATCAAGTAAGGAAATCAAGACAAGACTTGAGATGGCCTCAGCTGCCATGACAAGGTTGAATGTGATCTGGAAAAGTAACATCAGTTTTCCTGTGAAGATCAAATTATACAAATCACTTATATTATCTATTCTCTTGTATGGGTGTGACGGCTGGACACTCACTGCAGATACGGAGCGAAGGATTCAGGCTTTCGAGCATAAATGTTATAGAAGAATTTTTGCGCATTTGCTATAAAGAGCACAAAACAAATGTCTATGTTAGAGAGAAGATAAACACCTATGCAGGCCACCAAGAACCACTTTTGTCAATAGTGAAACGTCGAAAGCTTGCCTGGTTTGGGCATGTAACTCGTCATGACTCCCTTTCGAAAACGATCCTCCAGGGAACAGTCGAAGGTAAACGGAGAAGAGGAAGGCAAAGAAAATCCTGAGCTGATAACATAAAAGAATGGGCAGGACACGGTTTTTCCACATTTGTACGCATTGCTGAGAATAGAGAGCAGTGGAGGACCCTGTCTGCTGATGCTTCCACCATGGCACCCCTACGACCCATGACGGGTTATGGGTTGAGATGATGATGATGAATCTAATATTTTATTATCATGGGGCGAAGCGATCTTGAAAAAGTATATTTGGAAGAACAACTAGAAAAACCCTAGACAACATACGTACAAGCAAGGAATTGTTCTTAACAGATGAACCCGGCTCGAATTTTGGGGGCTCGTCCGGTAGCCACCCCTACGAATCTCTGCTACAACTTTCAAGACTGTCTATAAACATTTTATTCAAATACACAATGTATCGAGGAGATTTATTCGAGAACAGTATTTCTAACGGATTCAAATTCAAACGGTTATCGAGACTTCAAGGAGAAGGTTCAACCTTGAATAATAGGCAAGCAAGTATCCAGCCAGCAGAAGA
The DNA here is from genome assembly GCA_024509875.1 of Oreohelix idahoensis. Lineage (NCBI taxonomy): Eukaryota > Metazoa > Mollusca > Gastropoda > Stylommatophora > Oreohelicidae > Oreohelix > Oreohelix idahoensis. The sequence goes on from JAMPIV010008662.1 coordinate 8,794, forward strand.
AGAGCTACAAATTAACGGTGAAAGACCAACGAAGGAAGAAATAAAGAAAGCCATAAAGCTTCTAAGAGATGGAAAAGCGTCTGGACCTGATAGCATTCCAGCAGAGGCCATCAAAGCAGATATCGACACGGCTACAGAGATGTTATATAAATTACTTGGTAAAGTCTGGGAAAAAGAAGAGATACCAGCAGAATGGAAGGAAGGATATCTGGTTAAGTTGCCTAAGAAGGGAAATCTACAAGAGTGCACAAATTATAGAGGAATAATGTTACTATCAGTGCCAGGAAAGGTATTGAACAGGATTATCCTTGAGAGATTAAAGGAGTCCATAGACAAGAAATTGAGAGATGAACAAGCAGGTTTTCGACAAAACAGATCATGTACAGACCAGATAGCCACTTTGAGAATAATAGTTGAACAAAGTCTGGAATGGAATTCACCACTATACATCGGATTTGTGGACTACGAAAAAGCATTTGACAGTGTGGACAGAGAATCACTTTGGAAATTGATGAGGCATTATGGAGTTCCCCTGAAAATCATTAATTTAATAAAGAAAACCTATGAAGACATGACGTGCAGAGTTCTTCATGAAGGACAGCTTACAGAACCATTTGGGATAAGAACAGGAGTGCGACAGGGATGCCTCTTGTCTCCATTTCTTTTCTTGCTGGCAATAGATTGGGTTATGAGATCATCGACAACACACAACAGAAATGGAATCCAGTGGACTCTGACTAAGCAGTTGGATGATCTGGATTTTGCTGATGATTTGGCTCTCCTGTCCCATAACCGTAATCAGATGCAGGACAGATTGAAAACACTCGATGAGAGATTACAGCAATTGGGTCTGAAAATACACAGGGAAAAGTTAAAGATAATGAGAATAAATGCAGGTAATGATAACAGGGTTGAACTTGAAGAAACGCCAATACAAGATGTAGAATCATACACATATCTTGGCAGTAATATAGACAAAGTTGGAGGGACAGACAGCGATATCAAAATAAGAATACAAAAAGCAAGAGGAGCTTTCATTGCATTGGGAAATATATGGAGATCAAGAGAAATAGGATCCAACACGAAAATAAGAATCTTCAACTCAAATGTGAAGTCAGTCCTATTGTATGGCTCGGAGACATGGAGAACAACAAAGACAACAACCAAAAAGCTACAGACTTTCATAAATGGGTGCTTGCGTAGAATAGAGGGATTAAAATGGTATGACAAGGTTACCAATGTGGAACTGATGACAAGAACTGGACAAGTGCCAGTGGAACAAGAGATGAGAAGAAGACGATGGCGATGGATAGGACACACACTGAGGAAACCTGTTGATAGCATTACAAGGCAGTCCTTGTTCTGGAACCCCCAGGGCAAGAGAGGCAGAGGAAGACCAAGAAGTACATGGAGAAGAGAGTTGGAAACAGAGGTGAAAATGATGAGGAGAACATGGAAAGAACTTGAGATGATGGCACGTGACAGGAGGACTTGGCATGTGTTTGTTGAAGGCCTATGCTCCTTTGGGAGTGGAGGGTTATGAAATGAAAGTATCAAAGTTCAAGATTTCAAGTGGTACTAGAGCAAGGAATATTAATGTACCCAAGAACTGTTATCGACAAAGAAAGGGTCCAGAATAGAACCGCTCGCGGGACGAGGGGGTAATGTTGAGAGCGCATCATGGGGCGAAGCGTTCTTGAAAAAGTATATTTGGAAGGATCGCTATGCACCATGATGTGTCTCACCAAAACACAAAAACTATAGTCATTGACTATGACTAAGCACGGTAGCGAAGCATGACGAAAAAGGTCCATAGTTACGTTTTGAGTATTCAACAGTGTCGGCTGGTGTGGCAAAGTCCACTGACTAGATGTAGAGAATCCTACTTACATAATGTATTTACGAGTCTAGATTTCGTATCAAAAATCAAGTGAGATTGTATTTTAATATGGGACAAACCCAATTCGTCAGGATGTGTGTAATGGGCGCGATTGCCCGAAGTATGTATTGAGAGACATGTCAAGGTTATCATAACCTGCATGTAAAGATATGAATATTTAAGGAATATACGTAATTGCCGACTAAAATAAAGTGTGCAGGAAGGCACCGAATTTTAATAATATGTACATTGATGGAAAGTATAATATGTCAAGAAGGATTTGGAAGAATAAAGTAAACGGACAAAATTATTAATATGCTATAAAAGCACGAAGGTATTATTCTTAATAGGATGAAGAAATTTTCAGATGTGTGGAATTATTTATAAATCAAATATCGAAGGAAGGAATCGATATTCAATTGAAGATGTAAAATTATGTTAGAGCAATGCGTCGCCCATAAAAGTCTTTGTGATAAATAAAAATGAAAGTCGTTCAGAGGTCTTCAGAATCTTTGTAAGTTTGGATTCTGTATTTTAACATTCAAAAGTTAACAGTTTATTCCAGCGGGTTGGGGAATGGCGAGTATAGATATGTATGAGAACGATAACCCAGAAAAGTTCTGGCCAGTTTTTGTGGCAATACATCTACAACTAGAAAAACCCTAGACAACATACATACAAGCAAGGAAATGTTCTTAACATATATATCTATCTATCTATCTATATATATATATATATATATATATATATATATATATATATATATATATATATATATATATATATATATATATATATATATATATATATATATATATATATATATATATATATATATATATACATGTATATTATTTCCCTTTTTGTCCTTTATGGAGCAGGGAGCCACCACTGTAGGTGGCCTCTATGCGCGAAACCTGCACCAACGCATTCGTGTGTTCGTGCAGCTGCGGTTTTAGAGGCATGTTGTCTTACATGATGAGCCAGACAGTTCCATGCACAATCTCATATTGGTTGCCTCACACAACATGTCTGAGACAGCAGTATTCATATTTTTTATTTCTTTCCTCAGAGACACCCTGAGAATCGGACGAACGTACCCTCAACTTCCTTTCAGGTCCTAAAACTTCATTGCGATCACTTATTAGATATGTATATATCTATGAAATTCGAATAAAATAGACTTTTGGCCTCTACGTGAGACGATTCTGTTGTGTGCTCAGTATAATTTTCATTCAAAGCACGGTGCAGTGCGACCAGTTTCGGTATTATCCCGAAAAGCTGCTGCGACCGTTTTGGGCATACAATAGGCAGGGATATGACAGACGCAAAGATATTTCATACCAATTACATTTTTAATATCACGATTGAGTTTGATGATAGGTCTGATGAAAGGGTAAACGTATCGGTTTGTAAAAGAGCTACCAGCTCTTATTAAATGGCGCGTGGGTTCAGAGCTATATCACTGAAGCTGACAAACGAAGAAAATACAGTGGTAGCCAACAATTCATTCTGAATATGAACCCCTTCCCCCCCCCCCCTTTCCTGTTATCTTACAGCTCTCGTATACGTAACACCATTGTAAACGTGCTGCCGATAACACGATAGATGTTGTGTCGTTTTCTATTTTAAGTTTAATTCTATAGATGTACTTTTTTCTTCTTGCAGCGTCAATAGTTAGTCCATGATTTCTAAGTTCTTAAATAGAACCTTTTTACTCTCTCTCTCTCTCTCTCTCTCTCTCTCTCTCTCTCTCTCTATATCTATCTCTCTCTCTCTCTCTCTATATATATATATATATATATATATATATATATATATATATATATATATATATATATATATATATATATATATATATGCGTGTGTAAGCCCGCATGCTTGTACATATACATAATGTGTACATACAATGTTCTTTTAGAAATGGCGGCACGAAAGAGGACTGCATCCAAACCGAAATCATTGTCTGCTCAAACACAAAATGGCCGCCCTGTTCCCAAAAGGAACAATGCTCAGTCTGCAGGTCAAGATGCCCTGAGTGGTAGTGATCTAACCTTGTACCTAAGATTATCCCTGTTGATCCTTCTTGTGCTGGGAGTGGGTGGATTTTTACTTTACCCAGACATTCTGAACATCGTCAAAACTGTTCATGAAAAGACTTTGAAAAATGTGCATGTGTCGGAGAATGAGAAGACACGGGAATCACAGAGAGACGAATCGTTCATTAATACACAACACAGCTCCGATGAAATTGTAGACGTGACTGCAAAACAACCACTCGATGAAGATGAAGAAGTTGTGTTACTCCTTGACGAGGCTGAAGAAGCAGATCTGACGGATGATGAAGAAGCAGACGTGGAGCTTGAACATCTGAAATCACACGCGCCAAAACGAGAATCAAACGGGAGGAAAGAAAATGAGCCAATTCACACACGAAATTCTGAAACAGAAATGGAATCAAAGAGAGAAGAAACAGGTGCAAAAAGCAAACAATCCAAAGATAAGGCATCATCGCCTGAGGTGAATAACGAGCAAGGACACGCGATTAAATCCAATAAACACAAAACTGGTAATAAAAAAGGTCCCATTATACTCAATGCCAAAAGCAGTCAGGTTGTTCTGGACTCATCACAAATTAAATTTGTTGATTCTTCATCGGATAAAAACGTTGAAACCAAACATGGTCAAAGCAAGGAAACTAAAAGTGCTTCGCAAACAAAAAATAGAGAAACGAACCAAAGCAAGTCCAGTACAAGCACCGAAGTTAATAAACCAGACAGTAAGACAGATGAAACAAAGAACAAACAAAGCCCGCCTAATAGAGAAGCCGAAGCTAAAGAATCAAACGATGACATCGATGGAGGCAAGAGAAAGCAAAATAAGATCAGTTCAACTGCCAAAGCTGAGAAACCAAACAATAACAAAGCCGAGGGAAACAGAATTGAAAATCTGGACAGTGTGGTAGAGGAAGCCAAAAAATTTAACTCGACATTCCAAAAAACATTTACACCGAAAAAGATATTCGTAGACGGCCGAAGGTTACCCCCAGTTGAGCTCTTACACCAAAAAGAAAGCAACAGCAGCGTTAGGTAAGTTTCTTCTATGATATTTTTAAATTGTGAATTAACTCTTTGACTCCGGAACAACTCTCAGAGCGTTGGTCAGATTTGACACCCGTGCCAAAATAACTCTCTGAGCGTTGTTTTTTAGTCCATCACGAATTAAAATTACGGCACAGGGTTAAGGTGACCAGACGTCCCGGTTTTTCCGGGACAGTCCCGGTTTTCGACCATTTTTGATAATTTGTCCCGACTTTTTTTCGATGCAATCCGGGACGCCAATTTGTCCCGGTTTTGGACGAATTTGGCATAAATCTCACAGATAAAAAAAAAATTATTATTCCGTGGCTGACTTGAGGAAATTTTTAATTATTAGTGAACTGGCGCCGAAACAGCACAAGAGGTTGTCAGGACCGCGAATTAGTTTTGTAGTTATTTGAAATTTTAAGTAGTGGTAAAGTACCAAGATTTTGCGTACGGTATACGTTTATTTAATTTAAACGGTGAACTATTTGTGCATATTTTGTTATTGTTATAAGAAAATGGTACCAAAGCGTAAATGCAGTTTCAATGAAGATTTACAAAAGGAATATCCGTTTATTAAAAAGAGTACATCAAACTTCAATGTACGATACAATATATGTGCCTCCGGATTTTCGTTAAGCCATAGTGGACGTGGTGATATTAAGAACCACATAAGCAGTGAGAAACATAAGAGAGCCGTCGTTAACCACTTTCTTCAGAGCTGATAAAATTGGTGACCAAGAAGAGCAATTAGCTGCTATATAAGGCGCCTTTGCATACCATACAGTGCTACATAATCATACTTTCAGGTCTATGGATTGCACATCAAAATTACTTCAGGTTACTTTAGAGCCAAAATTTGCATGTGCACGTACGAAAACAGAAGCCATTATTCGAAATGTCTTGGCAACACATATTCTAAATGAGTTAAGGTGTGACCTAGAAAAGTCTACATTTATTTCTGTACTGACAGATGCATCCAACCACAAAGAATTCAATATTTTTCTCTTGCTTGTCAGATACTTTGATCACAGTAATGGAGTGAAAATTAAAATATTAGAGTTAAAGTCATTGCCAGGTGAAACATCTGATATTTTAAGTAGTTTTCTTAATGACTGCATAACTGAAAATGGTTTAGACAGGAAAGTAGTTGGATTATGCGCAGACAACACAAATTCCAATTTTGGAGGTGTTGAAAGGAAAGGACAGAACAATGTTTTCAAAAAACTGCAAGAAAACCTTGGACATGGTCTTATAGGAGTTGGGTGTGCAGGTCATATTTTCTACAACACTGTTCGAACAGCTGCAGATGTACTGCCTGTTGATGTCGAGCTGATTGCTAAAATTTATCTACTCTTCAAATTATACACAGTACGAGTTGAAAGACTCAAGGAGTTTTGCCAGTTTGTGGAAACAGACTTCCAGATGATCTTAGGTTATGCTCAGACTACGTGGCCTGCTCTGCTGCCTGCTGTTGAAAGGGTTCTTCAGATGTTCCTGCCTCTAAAATCGTATTTTCAATCTCAAGACAGATGCCCAGTTTTTATACAGACATTCTTTGAAAATCCTCTATCTGAGGCATGGCTTGTTTTTGTTCACAGTCAGGCCTCTCCATTCCGCGAAGCAGTGCAAAAAATAGAGGGACAGGCGGTCACTGTGTTTGAAGTCATTGACAGCATCAACAGGTTGAAAACTATTTTGAAGTCCAAACTGGAAGACTGTTTTTTGCCATCAAGAGTTAAGCTAATCCTTGAAAAGCTGAAAATGGAAGGATTTCCAAAGGAGGATGTGAAAAAGTTTCATGCTAGCGTTTCTTTGTTCTATGAAACAGCTTTCAATTATTTGAATAAATGGGCTGCAAAAAATTTTCAAGACCTAGAATCCTACAGCTGGGTAACGCTGAACAGAATACCAATTTGGGCAGATATTGAGATATCATCATCACTAGTGATTCAAACATTACCTTCAGCCCACTTTACAGAAACTGAAATTTATGAAAATATGTCTATATGAAGCAGTTTGTTACTTCTCAGAAAATTAGTGAATGGAATGCCAAAAAAACATTGCCACCACAACGTTGGATTGAAATGGTTTCCCACTTCAAAAACAATAATGTGATATTTTCAAATATTTTGAAGTTAGCAGAGTTTTTTTTTCTGTCTACCTGGAACAAATGCTGCCACAGAAAGAGTGTTTTTTTGATGAACAGCTTATGGGCAAGTGATAAAACACAGCTAGGTGTTGAAACTTTGAAAGCTATGTTGACAACCAAAGTGAACTGTGAGGAAACATGTGTCGAGTTTTTTTAAGACGCTGCTTGCAAAGAAGGACCTATTGATAAAAATCCACTCATCTGAAAAATACAGTAACTCAGCTTCACGTTAAGTAAGGATTATTGATGTTTTTCTCTCTTATTAGTTTAAGTAGTTAAACTTATACAGTAAAATGTATGTTATTCAATGTTATTCAAATATATATATATAAAATGTATATTATTTTAAATTGACATCAGCTTGATTTTTCCGGGACATGTCCCGAATTTTGACCTTTTCTTTACCCTTTTGTCCCGATTTTTTGCATTGAAATAGATCAAATCTACTATTTTGTCCCGGATTAGGGTTTTGAAAATATGGTCACCTTACACAGGGTGGAAAATAATTGCGGAGTCAAAGAGTTAACGTCTCTCATGTTCAACATCGACTCATTATTTTAATTAATGCATCATATATTAATTTGTTGGGAGTTCATGCATTATATTAAAGACGATTTTAAATAAAAAGATTCTTTTCGCCATTAATTCGGTAAAATCCAAAAGTAATGTGATAATCTCCAAAAGAACGTTGCAATTCGTTCCGCATAGAATATGAGTCTCTTAGAGTTGTTTCTCAGACTCATATTCTGTGCGGAACTAATTGCAACGTTCTTTTGGAGATTACCAATTCTGTTTATAAGATTCTTCTTCTTCTTTGATCCTTAACCGTAGACTGTCAAATCAGTTAGTGGCGATCACGCCTGGTGGCGTCTTGTAGGGCAGCAACAAATTACTTCCACTTTGTTCGGTCGGCGGACATCATTCGTACAGTGGCCCAACCCAGGTTCATTCTTCGTAAGATTCTAACTAGGGAGTATATTATATCTGCACGGAGCTGGCAACATCATCATGTAAAACATATTGCTACAGAAACAACTGCAGCAAAATTGTGTGCTTTGTCGTAGGCTACCCCAAGGAGGCCATCTGTCGTGGTGGTCCAATGTTCTATAAAGAATAACAAGGGGAGTTTATCAGGATGGCGGTGTGCGTTGTTTATACACAAAATGAAATAGAACTTTGTGTCTTAGTAGATAATCAGTTCACGCATGATTATTCTGAGCAGTTTGTTTTCTTCCTTATTGTATCTACTGCTTATGTAGTGAAACGTTCCATATATGGAACTAACTATTTGTTTCAGATTCAGAATTTTGCTCTCATATATGTTTCTGTAGATGCCTGTCACACCTTCTATCTGACTTTTCTGGATCGTCATGTATACCTGGTCCGTTTCATTCTGCGGCTGTACGCCCATGCTGCTGGCTGATTGTGGTTCATCTTCATTAGGTGCTCCAATCAACTTACTTGTTGTTTTATTCTTCTTTCATTGGTGCTGCACCAGCGGTTGGGTTTCTCCAACTTTCACAGTTGATCAATTCTTCTTTTATTAGTCATTTTATTTCTTACTTACTTACTTAGTCGTTCCCCTTCTACCGTGAGGTGTAGAGATTTGGAAGAGAGAGCGCCAGACTATCTTCCTCCTGGCCTGGTTCCATTCTAGTCCTCGGTCCTTCAAAGATTGTCTAATGTTTTCCTCCCAGCGGACTCGGGGTCGTCCTGGGGGTCTGGATCCTTGGCTCTTTGTTTCCCATGCTTGTCGTGGTATCCGATCTTCTCCCATTCTGCAGACATGGCCAAACCATCTTAATTGGGACTCATTTTATTTCTTCAGACATGTTATCTCAGAGTTGATCTTGTCTTGTTTTTAACAGTTACTTTTTCTCAGGCCTGTCACTTAACAGTTGATCATTTCTTGTTTCATTTGTCTTTCTTTTTTTCCCCTCAGACCTTTCATTGCATATTAAATCTGTTCTAGTTTTATTAGTCAAGTTTTCTCACATTTATCTCAGAGTTGATCTTTTTTTTTTCTTTTAATTTAGTCACCTTTTCTCAGGTCTATCATTTCACAGTTGATCTTTTCCTATTTATTTGTCTTCCCCCCCTCACACCTTTCATGTTACATTTGATATTTTTTAATAATTATTTTATTGGTCACTTTTTCCAGATCAACACATTACTGCTCATGTTCACTGGGTTTATTGGTTACTTTTTCTGAGACACATTTCTCAGTTGATCACTTGTGGCATTTTAGTTATCTTTCTTCACGGACATATAATTTCACAATTGATCTTTTTTTACTTTATTAGTGTTTTTCTCAGACCTATCATTTCTCAGTTAATTCTCCTTGTTCTTCGGCTAGTATCCAGGACGATAGTACCAAGTCTGCGAAATCTGAGCCTTTCAACACATCCGATTTCAGCAAGTGATTTTTACGGGTTTGCGTCCCTGCCAGCTTACGCCTGTATGTATGCCATATCACATGTCCATCCAATAGTGCAGTGAGATGGCTGCACCAGTGAATTAAAGATATATAATAACCACTTCACTCTGTGTTCTAAGTAGAAAAACAAATTGTCACATAAATCTGACAGGGTCTTCCTTTTTGACGACTTCTTGTCCCAGCAAGAGTGTGACGGATTGATCAAGGCACACAACAGCCATGTGAAGGCACTTGATAAACCACCAATCTTGTGCTTCGACAGCATCACCACCTTGAGAAAACACATCCAAGACGTGAAAAAGAAGATCAATGTGACACCAAATGTTTTCACAAAAGGTTAGACAAATAGTTAGAAAGTAAAATATATAGTATATGTTTGGTTGAATCACATTTTACTGTACAGTCAGCCATCTTGTCGCAAACAGGGTCAGTGTTAAGGTTAGCTTTAGCGGCTATTTTTTCTGTCTAACACTAACTCTAAATCCGAACCCCTACCCCTAACTGTATTCTCTTTAAATAAACACTTAATTTACTATACCACCACAAATCGCAGTGGACACTGAGGTGGTCCATTTATGACCTCACGCAGTGAGGGGAAGGGGGTCAAAATGTTGTGACGAAGTGAGATGACAGGGAGAGGAGGTGTGAAAAAAATGTGATGTCACAAAAAGTAATAAATAAACAAATAAAATACGAGTGAGGATCGCTTCTCTTATAAATGATGTCAGAGCAAAATAGATTTTCCAACCTCCATCCACACCCGTGTGTTACCGGGGCCCGAAAGGGGAGCAAAGAATAGTAACATTATACCCTACCAGGCATCTCGTAAAAAGCGACTAAGGAGGGTTGGGCATGGGGCTGGTTACCCCATCCCGTAAACAACTTTTTACCACAAAAACTTCAACAAACATGGACAAGTCAAATAAAGAATATAAATCAACTCAGCCGCCCAAGACAGAAGAAGGTCCTCTGGAAAGGAGGCGCATGAAGCAACCTAGAAAAAGCCGAAAGGAGTCTGGGTTGCCGACTAACCTTCTTTCGTCTAGGAAAATCTCCAGGATTGGCACCTGGACACATGGAGAAGAGAACTGGAAACAGAGGTGAAAATTATGAGGAAAACATGGAAAGAACTTGAGCGGATGGCACAGGACAGGAAGACTTGGCATGTGTTTGTTGAAGGCCTATGCTCCTTGGGGAGCTAAAGGATATTGATTATTGACCTCCATCCTGATGGTTTACTTTTATCCGCAATAATTGACAACTTAGAACCAGACAAGTGCCAGTGGAACAAGAGATGAGAAGAAGACGCTGGCGATGGATAGGACACACATTGAGGAAACCTGTTGATAGCATTACAAGGCAGTCTTTGTTCTGGAATCCACAGGGAAAGAGAGGCAGAGGTAGACCAAAAACACATGGAGAAGAGAACTGGATACAGAGGTGAAAATGATGAGGAAAACATCTAAAGAACTTGAGCGGATGGCACGGGACAGGAAGACTTGGCATGTGTTTGTTGAATGCCTATGCTCCTCGGGGAGCTAAAGGGTATTGATTGATTGATTGATTGATTGAATTGACAACTTTCTTGTTATATTAATATTATAATCTCGGTTGACATGTCTGATAAATGTTATAACTTTTAATTGGTTAAACGGATTTTAAAATTATATATATCGCTTTATTCCATCTCCATTTTTGGCCAAAATTGACCAGAGGTCATCAATCAACATAATATAGTTTAATCTACCATCCTAAGCTATATCTTACAGTTAGCTGTTTGGATCGTCATGCAAAATTTCATTATAATGTGATATATCCCTCTTTTCAACTAATAGCCTCAAAACTTTGAACGCCTTTTTTCTCAAAATAAGTGTAAGTGGAGTTGGAATGAAGCAGTACTGTACTAAGTCGACGAATTTCTAATTCCTTGTACAAAGTTCAATTTTTCCTTTTTTTTTTTTTTTAAACCTCTTTAAGGAACAAAATGTGTAAACGCCAGCTTTTCTTTACAACTTCAAACATGGATGAAAAGTAACTGGAGTTATAGTACAGCATTTTATCCCGGAGAGAGCACATTTTCGAAGGTAATTTTGTTAGAGGGCCAGGGCTTTACATGTTTGCACCAGTTACCTTGCCATAATGTTATTATTGCGACAAAGTGTATACGAAACATTCATCTCTACCTAGGATTCACTATAATCACTATTCAATTAATCAATCAATCAATGCCCTTTAGCTTCCCAAGGAGCATAGGCATTCAACAGACACATGCCTAGTCATCTTGTCATGTGACATCACCTCAAGTTCTTTCCGTTGTCCTCATCAATTTGACTTCAGTCCAGTTCTCTACTCCGTGTGTGTTTTTTTTTTTTTTTTTTTTTTGGGGGGGGGGGTCTACCCCTGTCTCTCTTACCCCGGGTATTCCTTAACGAGGACTGCCATGTAATGCTATCAACAGGTTTTCTCAGTGTATGTCTTGTAAACTCTATTACCAAACGTAAAGTCAAATAATGTCGGTAACACAATTCTGATACAACAAATTTGTCATGAACCGTTTATAGAATGAATGTCAGTACTCATGCTCCGGCGGGAGCTAGAGGTATTTATGTAAGTTGTGAGTTGAAGTGAGTGAAGGTTAAGTTTGACTGAGAGCATGAATGCATTAGTAGCAGTAAGCACTAATGTTTGGTTCATGGGCATGACTGAGTTGCTGTGAACGAAGTGGTGGTGAAGACTGGTCAGGTGTGAAAAGGGTCATGTGTGGTAAGGGATTCGAGAGAGAGATTGGAGCGAGTGGAGATTACGTGGAGAGTGAAGGCGAGTTGGTTGAAGGAAAGCAGACAGTAGAAAGTATATTGAGATATAGTGAAATTCGTTCCATTGGATGATGTTCCAATTATGCACATCATACATTGTGCTTTTCTTATGATTCATGGCCAAAGCGGCAGTCTGCCTGTGTCATTGTGTTATGCTAAAGTTTGTGACATAAAGTCGTCGGATATCATGCCTATGTGTTGGAGTTCAGTGAGTTAACATTAGCTGTGAATAATGAGCAATGTTTATCGCTCCATGTATAATGTAATATATATATATTTGTCAATGTGCACTCACAGCTAAGCACGTGACAAAATTGAAGTCCTAAACACACAATTAGCTAACTAACTACATAACTGTTCAGACGGCTGTCTTCTGTCACACGTGACATAGCGTGGGGATAAGCTTTCAGAAAGTGTGATGTTAAAAAAATGTCATTTTCTCACACATGTAAAAACATTGTTACAGAAACAGAAATACATTTGTCTTTATCATCGCTTATAAGTTTCATACATCATACAGTTTTATATCGAATAGGAAAGTCTGAATACAGTGACGTTATATGTATTTTACCCGATTCTTTTTAACTCGACGGACGCTGTGGTGAAACTTGTTGAGAACTCAGCATTGCACACTAAGCTTGGAAGGTCAATTGAGCCTCAGGTGTAATTCTTTGACTTGGTTGACTACATGCAGAAGTATCTCACTATGGACCCAGTGATAGGCTGGGGAAGCTGAGAAGTGGCTCTGTGCAGGATGTGACAATTCCTTGGGTGAGCCCAGAACCAGAGTACAGTATTTTAGCTCTGCATAGTTGGAGAGCCCCCCTTGGATGCCACGCACTTCTTACTCTTAGCTTGGGACCAGATGTGATGATCCTTTAAATGCAAACCAAGCTGGAGAAACTGGAGCTCATGACTTCAACTCTTTAAACACGTTTCGGAATGGCAGAAAAGCCACAGGAAAAGCCTAGATCTACAGTGTAGATCAGTGGTGGCCAAGCTAAGGTTGGCCGAGAGCCAGATTATGGTAAAGGGTAACATCAGAGGGCCAGACCTATAAAATCCTTAAAAAATAACGTACTGAGATTAAGTTTTACATATATAATGAACCACGTACAGAAAGCAACGGCAAACTACTGTACTGCACATCTGCGAATACATGTATACCAGTCTTCGGACTGAAATTACTGTAAAAAAAAAATACATGTATAATGAATCTGTTGTTTAATTTGTTTCGTAATTTGTAATATGACATGCAATTACGTATTTCAAACATACATTTGTGTGTTATTTCATTGCGAAGAGTGTGGCTTATCAAAACTTTTCACCTGTGATTTGAAGTCTACTTCCATTTGTGACGTAGCAATTCTGAGAACATGGAATAATACAGAGTCAGTTAATCTGTTTCTGTTCTTGGATTTGATAAGCTTCATGGCAGAAAATGTTGTCTCACAAAAATATGTGCTACCAAATATAGAGCACACTTTTAGGGCCCATTTTCTCAGAAGTGGGTAACGTTCCTTTGGTAGTAATTTCCACAAATCAGCTCCAGTTGCTTCTGTTGTGTTGATGAATGGGTCACATTGGACTTCACATAACTGTAATTGTAGTTCTACTGGCTGAGACTCCACTGTGCACTTGAATGGGTTGTTAAAAAGTTCCATTTGTGGACGAAACATCTCAAAATCTTGAAATCGACGATCAAACTCAGAAATCAGCTGATGCAGCCACAAGCCCTCTTGCACCCACCTCAACAGTAAAGTCTTCCTGGATCACTTTAACAAAAATAAGAAGTTGGCTAGTGTCTGTGATGTCTGTACTTTCATCAATTGCCAGTGAAAAGTATGGACAATTTTCAATTAAAGATTTCAAGTTTTGGGACAAATGCAAACTAGTATCTTCTGTTCTCCTAGCTACGGTTTGTTTTGAAAGAGGTACATTTTGAAATTCTTTTACTACTTTTTCTTCATTGAACGCTTCTGCCATTTGAACTGCACACTTTTTCCCAAACTCTCCATCAGTAAACGGCTTTTTTGCTTTTGCAAGCTCATAACTAATCACATAGGACGCCATGAGCGATGATTCCTGAATCTTATTTACATGACTAAATATACTCTTTTGCTGATTCAGTTTTTTCTTGAGTTGTTCAATCACAAGCTTTCTCGACTCGCTGCTATGCTCGTCGTTGTTTTTCTGATGATATGTGATGTAGTGACGTTTCAAGTTATATTCCTTCACTACGGCTAACACTTGGGCGCAAACTAAGCACTGAGGTTTATTATCCTTATTGAGAATGAACAAATAATCGAACTCCCATTCTGGTTTAAATGCACGATTTTCACTGTCCACTTTTCTATACTTAGAAAACATTTTTACAAATGCAAACTCTTATACATGAAAACGTGCACAACAGCTACAAGCCCAGAAGTGTCACTGGCTGATTTATACTTAACACACTTCACAAGACCAACTGTGCACCTCAGCTCCTTCCTATAGAAATGTACCTACCATCCACCCCCAACTCCCACAATCACTTTCCCACACCGATGCTAAAAACAAAGCAACATCATTGGATCTCAGAGACTTTCGACCGCAGAAAAGATATGTCATTGCTTTCAGTTTCTCATTATCAAAGTACGTACCGACACTGTCTTCGCCTGTCCACGTGCACGATCAGAGATTTGGCGTTATCATTTATGTTTTGTCGGCACTATCTAGTAGAGCTCAATTTGTATGATAGAGAGATAAAGAGAGAGAGAGAGAGAGAGAGAGAGAGAGAGAGAGGGAGGGTTGGTGTGTTGTGGGAGGTGGGGAGATGTTAATCGTACATTTTGGGTCTTTTTGGTTTTGTTTCTGGTGCCTGTGCGTGCTATTTTGTAATATTTTTTTTAGCACAGTGGTCGGAGTATACAGCAATTTACAATCAACAATAAGAGGCCGGCCAAAACAGGTTGGCGGGCCGGTCAAAACTGGTTGGTGGGTCGGATCTGGCCCGCGGGCCGTAGTTTGGCCACCTCTGGTGTAGATAATACCAAGGAGTCCTCACCTTCGTATTGGCTGCTAAAGCGCGATAAGCTCAGCAGCCCCAGTTAAACAACAACAACCCAGTTTTTTTTAACTGGACGGACGCGAAGTGTATATTTGTGGCGTTTAAAAAATTTTGAAGATCAAAAGGAACCACAAAAACAGTGCTTCGTGGGCAGAAGTCTAGCACGATCTCTCCACGTAACCCGGATATGTACCTAAGGACGAACCAGACTAATTATAGACGCGATCGCTTCTGCAGTTTTTCCTATATAGATCAGATTACACAAGACAAAGACCTTAATACTGTGTCTAGTCAATGATAGAAGAATGAGAATAGTGCAGAACAGAGGGTAGATTTGGTATTGTACAAACGTTTAAACAAATAAGAAGGGGAAACTCGAGGCCTGTAAACAGTAAATGAATAATAGGCCTACACAAAGGTATGTTTTAGGCACTCGTGAGAAATAAGGAAGTAGAAGTCTAGACAACAGAAAAAAACAACAGAAGTGATAGGCTTACCGGGAATCTAACCCAGGACCTTCCGAACGACACCACCGCCTAGCTACGGGAGCGAATCGTTACTATTCTCTCTGCCAACTAGGGACCACAGAAATAGTGCTTCCTGAGCAGAGGTTTAGCAATCGGCCTTAACCGGGCCGATTGTGATTTTTCACATTTCTTCTCAGTAAAAAAAGGTAGTCTCTTAGCAGATACTGCCGCATGGGAGTGAAGTGTTAGAGACTTCACTAAACTAGGTCCAGCATCGAGAGGTGGGGTGACCAGCTCCCTTCCTCGATGCCTTTTCCTTCCCCAACTTAAGTGCAGTAAGGTACCCATTTACAGCTGGGTAGACTGGAGCATGATGCTACCGTTTTCGAACCCGGTACCTTTGACACTATAGGCCAGCGCATAACCACTCTGCCAATCAGGCAGATAATCAATGATTATTTCACAGTAAAGGATAACAGGTCACCCGTGTGTTACCGGGACCCGAAAGGAGAGCAAAGAATTGTAACACTGTTACCAGGTATGTCGTAAAAAGTGTGTAAGGAGGGTTGGGCATGGGGCTGGTTACCCCATCCTGTTAAAAAAAAACTTTTGACAACAAAGGCTTAAACAAACACTATGGATAAGTCAAATACAGAAAGAATAACAGGGAGTCTCTGAGAGTTGTTTTTGTTTCCTTAATTTGTTTATAACCCTTCTGTCCCATGTCGTTCCTGTGAGTCTCTAGTGAGACAACGAAAGGGGTCTCTGAGAGTTGTTTTTATTTCCTTTATTTGTTTATATCCTTTTTTTTATATCCCATATCGTTTCTGAGAGTCTCTGGTGAGACAAAGAAAGGATAGGCCTACTGCACCATTATACATTTCACATGATGCAACTAATGTGAGGTTGTGTATGAGGCTGGCAATCTGATCATGTAAAATAAGAAATGAGTGCTGCTAGAGCACATGAATACTTAGGCGTAGGGCTTTCTGCAAGGGGACCAGGTACAGTGGTGGTTCAATGCTCCATAGGGAGCAAAACAGGGAAATGATGATTGTGAGATCAACTACAGAACCATACTATACATTACCAAGAAAAGTTCACGTGATAATTTTCAGACTAAGAACCGGCCAATGCAGACTCAGATACCATCTGTACAACAGATTGAAATTCTGACAGACAGATATAGTGTATATGTGTGTGTGTGTGGGGGGGGGGGGGGGACAAATAAACAATAGAACATGTCCTCCAAGACTGTTGGCTCTATGAGAGAAGCAAGGTGACTGCGAGGCATTCTCCACCCTAGCGGAGGGAGATACTGTATGGGGACGAGAGAAGTCCGATTCATACTGCTGGCTTTATAAGAGAGATAGATGTGGTTATTTGAGAGCCAATGACGAAGAAGAAGATCCATTTCCTCAGTTCCTCTTCATGCTTGTTTTTGGTGATGAATTGTTAGCTGGGTTTCTACAGAATGGGGTAACCAGCCCCCACGTTCTGTTCTTGTTAGTCAGATTTTGTAGCACGCATGGTAGTCCACAGCTGACCTGCTTCTTTGCCCTCCTTTTAAGTCCCTGAACCAGAACTATGAAAATATACATGAAACTTTCCTTGGTGAAATTGTACAAAAACTATAGATGACATTTTTCTAGGTGAAATCGTACAAAAACTTTAGATATAACCTGTCTATAAGAAACTGTACACAAATTGAGATGAAACCTTGTCAGGTGAAACTGTAAACAAAATATGTGTTGAAACTTCAAGTGACAACTGTACAAAAACTGCAGAGAAACGTCTCGAGGTAGAGTAGATTACATTTTCAAAGGTAATTTCTGTAGATAGAACTTTAGCATGAAACTGTACAGAAACTGCAGACGACACAACTCCCAATTTAGCAAATGAAATGTCTCAGACTTTATTACTGAAACTTTTCATGTCAAACTATAGAAACATTGTGGGGAAAAAAATTAGTTAAAATCTAAATCCTCAAAATGGTGAAAAATTGTTTTGTCCTGATAAAGGTTATATTGATTGATGCACTAACACTTTTTTGCGCAATACAGTAATAATGCTTCTTATGTTTTTTTGCGTTGAATTGTAGAGCCTACTATTATACGTACTGCTTATTATGCTTTATACTTATCTAACATTACTTTCTTCATTACAAGAAAGGTAACTGCTGTTTTCATTTGTCTGTTGTTATCGTACATATTAGTCTAACGGCTTCAACATATTAAACGGAAAGTGTTGGATTGGAGTAACTGTCATAGTATTTCTTCTCAACTTCTTCAGGTTATTGCTCACCGTATTAAAGAAGCAATGGGCCTTGACCCGGCTAGCGGCGGAAAGTTCCAAATAACATCTTATCCTGAAGGAAAAGGTAAAATTTTTCATAAATTTAGGCAAAATTTATAGACATGTTTTTCTCAAAGGAGAGGAAAGTCAATAAACCATCAACAACCCCCCTGTCAGCTGTTTCTCTCATCAGCTACAACGTAACGTTATCAGAATGTGTCATCTGTATTATATTGTTCGATATAAGATACGGGTTACCTGATACAAGTATATCTTGTGGAGAGGGTAAGAGTTTTATCAGCAGCAGATACAGGAACAAGTGGGAAGCAACATCCAAGCCACCTGTCGTGAAATATTCTAATCCACATATATAAATTATTAGGTAAATATAAAGCCTAACAAATAAAATTAATAAAGAGAAGAGCAATGGGAAAATAACAGTGCTGTCACAAAGAATGTACTCGAAAACCCCCTTGTTTTCTGCTTCGTCTGCAAATTGTAACGCTTTCACGTTGATATAAAAGCTTACTGTATTATTACCCGCCTTCTTCAATGAAACGTGTGCTGCATTTCTAAGAAAAACATTGAGACGTACTGCGTAATGACCTAAATTAATCCTAACATTAATTATACTGCGTTACCAAAACGAACGAACAGATGGACTAAAGGATAAAGAGAGAGGGAGGGCTGAAAATCAGGAACGCATGCAACACGCGTCGCGCGATACACAAATGCTGCCATCACGCGTGTAAGTCTACATGCACTAATTTTTTTTCAGACGGACAGTGATAAAATACACTACCCTTTCCCAGAGTTAGGTTTATAAAATCAAAAAAACTGTTATTAGAAAAGATAACATTAGATGGGTTTACGGTTGAAAACATAACAGTACCCAGACAGCACATCTTCGAAACAGGAGGTAGAAGAAATTGCATATTTTGAATGCAGCCACGTAGCTCCTTTAAATTTGTATTTTTGGGTTCCTTAGGGCTTGCTGACAAATAATATGTAAAACGTTACGCAAATAGTCCAGGAATTAATAAATTATACCCAAAATAAAATATTGGGGGTGCCTGACAGCATAAAATCATTTCTGCTCATAAGATTTTTTTTTAACGTGTTTGAAAAAAATTTACGTTACAGAAATAGCCTACCATGTAAACTCCAAATTGATTGGGGCGCAACAAATGAAAGCCTAACCACGATTGGTCGGGCTATAAATACTATCTTGGTTGTTAGGGGAAACGGGGAAAGGTAACATTTTTTCAAACACTTGTCGAAACGGGGCTCATTGGTCAGACTCGCTGATATACACACTTGGGAGCGTTAGTTCGAAACCACTTGTTTAAATAAGATTGATAAAGCATCAGTGCGTTGAAGCCAGCTTATATTTGGCTAAATAAAAGCCTGGAAGATAAGCAGATGGGAATTTGTGCCAGTTTGTGCCAGAATTCATTGCTAATCAACGTATCTGTGTTTATTCGTATGAATTGTGGTAAGCTTGAACCATTCAATATCTTTTAATGAAAATTGAATGTGAATTGTTGATTTATGCCTGTATATATATGTGTAGTTCAGTGGCCAACGTGAGGTAAAGCCTGTAATGCTCCAGCCTGAACAGAGGGTGTCGGAGAGAAGTAAAACGGCATGGAATGGCCAAACAGTACACTGACACCTGGATGATTGAATAGAAAGAAATAATGCTGGAATTGCAGAGGCGTAGTAACCATTAAGAAGGGTAATACTGGAATAAAGTATTTCAAATGAAGCTGACATTTGGCCTAATGCTCTGAACTCAATGTTTGTGCTGTGTTGTGATCAGTGTAACAAGAGAGTTTAAGTTAGTTATGAAGTAGAAGGTACATCCTTCTTGATTTCAGGGACAGTGGTCTTGATGGTACTGAGCAGCACCTGGTCAGAGCTTTGCTGAATCCAGTGTCGGACAGCATACTCCTTGGTCCTTTTAGCTATCAGTGAGGTGTCTCCAGAGCCCAGAGGAGAATTCGAGCAGAGGAGTCCTTTCCTGCCGCCATCACGCCAGATAAGCTAACTTGGCCAGCTGAGCTCAACATTATGTCCCCTCATCTTGAACTGACTTTGTAAAATTAACATTAAGAGGGGAATTTACTTGTCTTAAAATCAGGAACTGTGAACATCTCCAATACTAGTCCCTAAAGACAAACTATTGAAGTCATGATGACAAATACCAACAGAGCTTGAACAAAACAAAACCAGTATTACCTCATTTTACTACTACACAACTGACACACAAAGAACATTTGTAATAATATATGTCACTACAATATTCATATTAAATACATTCTGTACATAACTTGTAATTTAAATTGATTGTGATTCCTGGTTCCCTTGTAGTTGAATCAGGACACATATTCATTCATGCCAGTAATGAATACATATTGTTATTTGAAAAGTTACGAGTGACTTCTTTAAGATATTCTCATAGAGTGTTATATGTATGTGAGTGTCACAGTGTTGTTAAGAGTAGTGGATTAAATTAAATTGTTTATCTGTCTGTTGTTGTGACTTACACTTCAGCATACACATACCCTAGACACATAACGTAGCATCACACTATTCCAGAATAATTCTGACTGAGATAGATAGATATGTGGTAGCAAGTAAGGTTATCTATAATACACTACTCTTAATAGATATAGATACCTTCACAGCTGATCTCAGTCAGTACACTAAGTCCCCTATAAATATTTATAACATCCCACTTCACCACACCACCAGAAAAATCATGCTTATTACCAGCTCAACAAGAGTGAGCAAGTGGTAATCTTCAGACTCCGCACAAGTCTGCTTCAGATTCAGATGCCATCTTTTCAACAAGCTAAGAAAATGAACTACTGAAGAGTGTAACTGGGGCACCGATAGAATTGACCGCTGGCCATCTACTGCAAAAGTGCTCAACATTTAAGGAACAGAGATATGGCCATTACCAGTTTGTTTACTGGACAAACTCTACGAAGATACCAGCAACCTCAGGCTGACCACTGTTTTCTTTAAATATGTTCACGTTGACGTTGTTGTTGTTTAACTAGGGCTGCTGAGCTTCTCGATCTTTTGCAACCACTATCAAGTTGAAGACTCCTTGGTATTATCTACACTGTACATCTAGGCTTTTCTGCCATTCCGAAACGTGATTAAAGAGTTGAAGTCATGAGCTCCAGTTTCTCCTGCTTGGCTTGCATTTAAAGAATCGTCCCACGCTAGGAGTAAGAAGCGCGTTGCATACTATACATTCCCCGCCATTCAACATGTTTTACCACAGGGGGAATCCCTGGAAGTGTGTGGGTGATTTCAAGAGTCAATGAGGATGTAATTAACCTCACAGACAGAGGTTCACATCCACATTTGCATATTGTAGCATTGTGCACAGCTGGTGGTCATAAAAGGATGACCCCAGACATGCCTCCATGCATGTCCAAGGTCATAAAAGGATGACCCCAGACATGCCTCCATGCATGTCCGAAAGTGTAAGAAGAAGAAGAGAATAATAGATGCCGGTGCCATGGTAAATAATAAATACAATGTGTAATGTCCTATATTTAGATATGAGGAGAGAGTTACAGGACTTGGAATAATGGCCGTTGTGAGATTAGACATGTTTGTATCTCTATGTATATAAATGTTAAGAACGACACGAGTAGCATTGGTTCCTTTAGAGGACTAAGATAGAATACCACACAATGCACATCTTTATCTTTCTTTGCAAAAAATTCTTTATCGATGGAAGTAAACAAATGTGTTTGTTATATATAGAGGCTACTCTATATATGGAAATGAGTCATTGACAAAGCACGACAAAAAAGATCATTGGATGTCACATAATTAGGGTTTAAAAATGACTCATGGGACCAAAAATAGGTCAAAGGTGATAGGACAGAGATTTTCAAACTGTGCGTCGCGGCTCCCAGGGGCGTCGCGGCCCTCGGCTAAGGGCGTCGCGGTGGCTTGGGAAAAGTGTTGGGCTCGATATTATGACAATTGCTTATATATAGTATAGAGAGGAGCCGCGGTGATTTATGCACAAGTCAAGGGAGCCTCGGACCAAAAAAGTTTGAAAACCTCTGTGATAGAAAACTCTTTACAGAGCGATACAACAGTAGGCAATCTGATCATCAGAAGGAGTCTCCCTCCCCCCGTCCGACAAGTGTTTCGGCCCAGTATACTCCTTTACACTCTAAGGGGGCGGGCCCAGTTGGGTCATGACTCCCAAGTGTCTGCTCAGCCTCCTGTTGTCTTGTATCGAAAATGAACCCATTTCACTTTGGTAGCAACTTTAAAATCCACAACTCCGCCAGCCGTGGAGGCAATTGTGAAAGCAACAAAGAGAAGACAAATTATCCCGTTCATTCCGTCGCACACAACTAGGGACAGACACTGACACACCTGCGCGAAGCCGATGAGGCTAGCCACTGCGCGCTAGCAACTGAAATTCTGTGCCCAACACCTCTTATAATATACACCACGTGTTGCCCCTCAGTCACAGCCCTTTCACCAGTACGCCGAAAAACTCAACGTATTGTGGACTTAGAAAAATTCCTGGTGTTTTCTGTACCACAGAGTTTACTGTCACGATTTCCATAGCCCATTGCGGTTGTTCCACAGCCAGCATGATGCCTTTTCGGCAGTTTCACTAAGCCTCTTCAGTGCCCTTGTTCTCGACTGTCTCCTCAGTACAATATACGGGGGAAAAGAGTGTTGGAAAAATCATGCAGGGTAGTCTAATTTCAATGGACACCTTATCAGAGAAGGAAATAAATAGTATTCGGCTACGTGCAAACATAATGACAAGAGAGACTGGGACAAAAATGGGGTGGGGGTGGGGGGGGAAGAAAAAAACAGAACGCTGAACATTATAACAACAGTGTGTGAGACAAAGTCAACAACCGAGTTGATAGAAAGATCAGGGGTCAGAAGGTGTGAAGAAACATGATCGCACACGTCAGCCTGATTGGGGCATGCGCTACGGCTGTTGCTTTAATGAGGATCAACATTTTTATTTTTCTTCCCAGTGGAGCATAGAGCCACCAGGTGGCGCTGGTCCCTTGCATGAAGCCTACACCAAATGCATACATGTGTTCTTGCAGCTGTGATTTCTGTAGCAAATAGTTTAACATATTGAAGTTGCCTGCCCCGCGCACAACCTTATATTACTCACCACTTACGACTTGCCTGTCGGGGCAGTAGGCCTGTTGTTTCTTTGTCACCTCAGAGACACACAGGAACTACACGTGGCATGTGCAACTATTAATCTTCATTTCCCTTTTCGGGACCTAAGACGCATCAAAAGTGGAATGCAGTCAGCGACCCATTGCTGACTGCTTGCGTCATGGTCAGCTAACCAGAGCTGACCAAGACCCTACTCCACCTCCAAGTGGTGGTCCTGGAAACAGGCTGCATCACTGCAGTCTGGCTGAGAGAGTAGGGATCGAAGTGGGAAGGCAAACCCGGTCCTAAAAAATGCTGTGCCGAAGTCGGATGTGTCGGGCCGAAAGGCGCAGATATCGCAGCTTTGCTGTAAACGGCGACACAACGCAACCAACGTCCTTTTCGGGACGAACGAAGAAGAAGAAAGAAGATTTCCCTTTTCGCTCCCTGTAGAGAATGAAACCACCACTATAGGTGGTCCCTGTGCAATGAGCTTGCTCCAAAGCAAACATACGCTCTTGCTGCCAGTGGCTTCTGCGGCAGTTAGTTTTACACAATGAGATAGCTTCATTAGAGACCCTGAGAATAACACGGGCTGTGCAAATATTCATTCATCCATTTTCCGTTGTGATCCTTACGGAGGATGTACCCACCACTGCAGCTGGTCCGCTTGCAGGAAGCCTGCGCCAAGCATTCACATGCTCTACAGCGGTAGTATCTTTAGCAATCTGTTTTACGTGATGCGTTTGCCAGCCTCGTGTACAATCTTGTATTAGAAGCCTTGTACACATTGCCCGAGGGAGCATTAGTCCGGTTCTTTCTTTATCCCATCAGAGACCCCCCAGGGAACTACAAGGCAAATATTGGTCTAGTGTCTCTCATGTTAAATCTACGTTTTACTAGATTATTTTTTACAACAGTGATAGATTTTACTATCGGAATGCTAGCAGTTTCTTTTTGTAAAGAGCCATTACCGTGTATAGTAACGGTCGTATACAATTCTGTCAGCGTACAAGGAACACACTGACTGTGTCTTGGGGGGAGTCGACCAAAGAGACCGCGTGGTCAGTGTTTTAATGTACCTCACTGACGTAGAGGATGGAGGGGAAACTACGTTCCCAGGTGAGTACAATCTGGTCAAAATGTGAGTAAAGAGAAGTTTTTAAAAAAAAACATTTTTTTTTAAAAATTGAGCCATGGATTCAACTGTTTCTTTGTATTACTTTTTTTTTTGCATTTTATTTCTTTCTAATAATAATAGCCCCATCAGTCATAACAGACTATGGGAATGCGCCCATGAGGTGACAGTCCTCAGCTGCTTATTTTCCTGGTGTTCCTTTCGACGTTTCCTCCTCTCGTCTGCTTGCTGTAAGAGCTTCTTTTCGCCCAATCTGAGGTGGCACCGGAGATAGCATCGCCGCTTGGTGCGATCGGCAGCTTCACCCTCCCAGTTTGCTGGATTTATGCCCAGTGCCATCATGTCTCTCTTACGCACATCTTTGAATCTCAGCTTCGGTCGCCCAATTGTTCTTTTGCCATCTGCCAGTTGTCCGTAGAAGATATCTTTCGGGATGCAACCATCTTCCATTCGGCAGACATGGCAACTGCTACTTCCCGTGTTTTGCCGACACCTATATGGTAAAGATGGAGTGTTCTTTCCAGGGCGCAAGCTTGGGCACAGTCATATAGAGATCGAGCTGTTTCCCATGCAGCATGGTCCCGTCTCCACGCAGCCGGTAGATCCAAAGGAACGGCAGTAGCCGATGCAGTTTGGTACCAGCCACGTCGCAGGAGTTGCCAGAATAATGTCGAATCAACATTAGACTGCCTTAGGGACTCCGACTCCGGATTTATCCTCAGGGTTTACTCATGAAGCCTTTCCCGTAAACGGATATTCTCGCAAGGAAGCGGTGGTTGAATTCAGAGTTTTGCCTTCTCTTAGGCTGCCAACCAAGTATCGCGAGCCCTATATGCCCGAATTATTATTTCTTTCTATATCCTTTGTTTCTAGGTACGGTTAACCACTTGTGACTGCGTGTGTGAGCGTCCTAAGTTATGCCTCATTTATTTCTTTGTAATACTTGTTATCAGATATGTAAGCCACGTAACACACGTGCATGCTAACATACACACAATCCATAACTTATTGGTATGGCATTTAGGCACAAAGCGGTTATTTTGTTCTCTGTTTATGGGAATTAATTAAAATAGTTATTATTATCTGTACACTTAATGTTGCCACACAAGTTTGACATGAGAAATACACAACAGAACGTGGGCAGATGGTCGAATTGCGTCACTTGCTCAAACATCGAAACTAGGGATTCGTAATTTAGAGATAGCTCAATGGCAGATTGTTTTCTTGATAAAATCTATGTAACAGTAAAGAGGTTGCATGCGGAGATGGGAACGGGTGATAAAAATGAAAGAGCTGAGGAAGACACGGTGATTCCTGGAACTGATGGCACGGGCAGGAGGACTTCTTAGGGAACAGAAAGGTGATGATGATGCAGAGAATGCAGGAATTTAAGTAAATTTACCTTCTTTTAACATCTCAATAGACTCAAGGTAGACCACTTCTTTCTTCAAACAGCATGTTCAAGTTGACATCTAAGCGTCTCTCTCTCTCTCGTGTGTGTGTGTGTGTGTGCGCGCGCGCGCGCGCCCATGCGTGCGTGCGTGCGTGCGTGTGAGAAAATATATATATAGGTCCTCAACAAAAACACGCCAGCCTTCTTGTCCTGTACCATCCGCCCAAGCCCCTCACGTCATCCCGAGTTTCTCTCTCCCTACGTGTTCCCCGGTATCCCTCCCCCTCACTCACACAGGGGACTCCAGAACATGGGCCGCCCTGCAATTCTATCAGTCGACTTTCTAAATGCATGTCCTATCCCACGTCAGGGAGTTCTCTTCAACTCCCATTCTACCGTCGCCCATCTACTCTTTCCCCCCCCCCCCCCCCCCCCCCCCCCCCCCCCCCCCCCCCCTCCCCCCCGCCCCCCCCACCCCTCCCCCCCCCCCCTCACCCCCCCCCCCCAGAACGCGCCTCCCGCCCTCCTCCCCCCCCCCTCCCCCCGCCCCTCCCCCCCCCCCCCCCCCCCCCCCCCCCCTCAGATAAGTTCCACACAAACGATCTTGCCGCACCATTCCAGTCCTTCCATACTGATATGATACGTTTATCTTTTACTCCATTAAATATTACAAACAGCAAGGCAGTGTAGAAACTTGACCTAAGAATAAAGATACTAACATAGCTGATGCTTCGGCGTTCTAGTTTGTTTGTTTGTTTTTTTTTTTTTTTCATGACAAAGAATACAAGAATATTACATTTATAACAGTTTTTAACAAAAAGAATCAATTTTTTTTTAAATCGGTAATAAAGTAGCGATTAGTTTTAAAACAAAATAAAGTGAACAAAAAAAAAAACAAGTTTTGAAAAATGTAGCTGATCAACAAAAGTCATACGTGAGTTAAGACGTATATAAATAAACAAACAACACACAAAGGTATGTTATCAGGCACTCAGTGAGAAATAAAGAAGTAGAAGACCAGACAACAGAAAAATAACAGAAGTGATAGGCTTACCGGGAATCGAGCCCGGACCTTCCGAACGGCACCCACCGCCTAGCCACGACGTATCCAGTATCAGATTAGTGCCGTATTTTAACTCTTTACAGCAGGGGTCGGTAACCCAGGAGCTATTGGGATCTACCTTAGTAACACTGGAGTCCTGAAAAGGTCTACCATATATATGTGTGTGTGTGTATGTGTGTAATTTTAAGCCGGGGGAGAGGGAGATGAACCTTGCAAATAAAAGATCGCGTTCCTATCTCATGCAGTTCACGAATCTATTTTAGTATCCAGCTCGTGAGTTTTCACTGGGAATGCGGAAAAAATACCTTCGATCTCTGTGACACCGCGATTTAAAAAGCCGGCTGGAGAGGTTTAGTCCGAAATGTCTCTTAGTTTAAAGTCTTATCATTTCTTTTTTGTCCCCCCCCCCCCTCCCCCCCCCCCCCCACCCCGCCCTAATATGCAGTCACCTAAAGATCTACCAAATCATCCACTGGGGTCTACCGGTAGATTGGGTGCGACTGGTTGCCGATCCCTGCTTTACAAATTCCATTGTCTTGTTTATTTTGTCTTTTGTTCCAACGTTTCAGATCTCGGCATATGGGTGAAGCCTAAGAAAGGGAGATCAATTGTGTGGAACAACATGAGCCCTGACGGAGTGTGCGAAGAACATTCCAAGCATATTGCTTCAGTGGTCAAAAAGGGCTCAAAATACATTCTCATTCGATGGTAAGTTTGTTTTATAATATGTGTACTAGCTCTGTACTATAGTATGCTTGTATATAGAGCACATACCTTGGTAGCACACTATCCCAGAACATTGTCATTGATGATGAGGTGAACACCAGGATCTCCAAAGCCAGCAGCACATTTGGCAGACTATACACCAACGTTTGGCATCGAAGTGGCATTAGTCTACAGACATAGCTGAAGGTGTACAGAGCTGCGGTGCTTCCAGTGCTGCTATATGCATGTGAAACATGGACTGTATACAGGCGCCATGTAAAGAAGCTAAACCACTTCCATACAGTCTGTCTCAGGAAGGTAATGAACATCAAATGGCAAGACAAGATCCCGGATACCGCCGTTCTTGACAGAGCTGGTATCCCTAGCATTGATACTATTCTGATGCAGTCACAGATTAGCTGGGCAGGTCATGTAGTCCGCATGCCAGACCATCGACTGCCAAAGATACTCTTTTATGGTGAGATGCAAAAGGGTAAACGCTCCCATGGTGGCCAAAAGAAGCGCTTCAAAGACACGTTAAAGACGTCATTGAAAACCTTTGACATAAACCCAGAGACATGGGAAGCTGCTGCGCTAGACCGAACTGCTTGTCGCACATCTCTTCGTAAAGGTGCAGCGGCATGCGAATCATCCAGAAGAGCAGCAGCGGAACAGCGGAGACAAGCTAAAAAAGACCGTGTAATAAAACCTTCACATGATGCAAACATTCCCTGTCCACATTGTCCGAGATCTTTCCAGGCCCGCATCGGGCTCATCAGTCACCTTCGTACCCATAGACTAACCTAACATATTCCTAAATATTTGGATGAACAGAGTGGTCTTCATCACCCGTGATGGACGAACAACATATAGAGCACCTGTAAAATGTTTTGCAGCAGTAATTTGAATAATTATACGCACATATCAAGGGCATTATATATATATATATATATATATATAATATATATATATAATATATATATATATATTATATAATATATATATATATATAATATAATATATATATATATATATATATATATATATATATATATATATATATATAAAGTATTCCAGGCAGGGCCGTAGATACGGGGGTGGGGGGGGGGGGGGGGTTTATACTGTGCCATTACCAAAATAGTGCATTAAAAAAAATTTGTATTACCCTCCCCCCTTAAGTCCTATCTACGGCCCTGATTCCAGAGTGATGGAAAACTGTTAAAGCAGCATGTGATCAGATCATTAGAAGTGGTCTCACGAGTCAGAAAATATTGTGTTCCGTTCGCCTTTTTTACACTCGAAGGGGACGGATCCACAATGAAATTGCCTGAACGGTCTTAAAATCCTTTTTTTAAAATCAGTTTCAGCTAGGTCATATTATATTTTATAATCCTTTGTTTTCTGTCTTCTAGTATCTTCCTCACGCTTGGTATGGAAGGGAGAGGGTTTTTTTTTTTAAGGAGGGGAAGGAAATTGTGGCTTACTCATATTTTTAAATAAAGACTGTTTTGTTATAGAACCCAAAGGGTATTTCTTTGTGTGATGTATTTAACTCTTTTCGACAAAGTTCTGATGATATTTGTTTGGTTCTTTCACTTAGTTCAACTGTTTTACCGAAGCAAATTCTTACGCATCTTGGTAAATTCGGGAAAAAAGGGGGGGAGGGGGGGGGGGGGGGGGGGGGGGGGGGGGAGGGGGTGGGGGGGGGGGGGGGTGGGGGGGGGGGGGTGGGGGGGGGGGGGGGATGGGGGGGGGGGGGGGTGGGGTGGGGGGGGGGGGAGGGAGGATGGGGTGGGGGGGGGGGGGGGGGGGGGGGGGAGGTGTTAGGCGCAGGGTGGGGGGCTGGGTGTTTCTCAAACGAATATCAGAAAAAAGGGCGTTAATAATTTCGCTTTATCCGCCAATCGCAAGAAACAGATCAAGAATATCTGAACCGACTTTGATAAATTATTGTATTTAAGACGGCAAAAATATGTCGTCCGGTTTCAAAATTATCTTTACTTCTTGAGTACTGCGTTTTAACTTCGAGGTGGTATGTTTTCAAAGTCATCCACTACTCTCTCTCTCTCTCTCTCTCTCTCTCTCTCTCTCTTTCTCTCTCTCTCTCTCTCTCTCTCTCTCTCTCTCTCTCTCTGGTTGCAATTCAAATACTGGTTTTCGCGCGCAACTTTAAGGAGTAACGATTTAGTGCAACGTGGAAATCATCGTCTGCATCCATATGTTTGTGTTCTCTTTAGAATATTTGCTGTGAGCCGAAAGGTCGACCACTTTGTGTTTCCTTGCCTATTTTTAATATTAAATAATTGCTAAAATAAAATCAGCAAGGCAAATGCACCTGTATAATGTTACGATTGTGTAAACATTCCTTTTTTTTTTTTTAAATTTTAATCGCTGTATCTCTGAACCTTATTGGAAGGCCGCTTTGACATTCGACTTAAAAAATATGTGTATTGGATTTAATTTTTCAGTGTCCATCTATTTTCTATAATCTCTTTCAATTTCCATATATTTTCTCTAAAAAAAAGGAAACAAAAAATATACCGCAAGGTCTTCTATATTTAGACATACGCCTAAATAACATTTGGACCACGTGTCTAGGTTGAAAGGGAGGCACCTCGCAAAACGAGGGGACATTTTTTTTTATTTTAAACAAATCTATTTTCTAACGCAGTGCTGCTGTCTTTCTTATGAATACCTTGACTTTTGTCCGAGGCATTGTTACAGAAGTTCCAGTACTTTTGTTTGTCCGATGTAGAAATATCGTTATAAGACCCGCTACTCGCATTTATGTCTGATATACCAATGCAGAAGACGTTACTCCCCTTATCTATGATCATCATAAGCGTCAGTACGGTACCTTTCAGCCAATCCTGGAGCACAAGTCACCAACGAAAACATGCCAAGTCCTGCTGCCTTGTGCCATTTCTTCAAGATCTTTCCGTGTATTCTTCAACCCTTTCATATATGTCTCCAGTTCTCTTCTCGTGTGTTGCTTCAATCAATACCCGTTAGCTCCCCGAGGAGCATAGACCTTCAACAAACACATGCCAAGTCTTCCTGTCCCGTGCCATCTGCTCAAGTTATTTCCATGTTTTCCTCATCATTTTCGCCTCTGTATCCAGTTCTCTTCTCCATGTGTTTTTGGTCTACCTCTGCCTTTCTTTCCCTGTGGATTCCAGAACAAGGACTGCCTTGTAATGCTATCAACAGGTTTCCTCAATGTGTGTCCTATCCATCGCCAGCATCTTCTTCTCAGCTCTTGTTCCACTGGCACTTGTTTGGTTCTTGTCAATTCCACATTTGTGACTTTGTCATACCATTTCAGTCCTTCTATTCTACGCAAGCACCCGTTTATAAAAGTCTGTAGCTTTTTAGTTGTTGTTTTTGTTGCTCTCCATGTCTCAGAGCCATACAATAGGACTGCCTTGACATTTGAGTTGAAGATTCTTATTTTTGTGTTGGACTTGATTTCTCTTGACCTCCATATGTTTCCCAATGCAATGAAAGCGCCTCTTGCTTTTGGTATTCTTATTTTGATATCATTGTCTGTCCCTCCAACTGTGTCTATATTACTACCAAGATATGTGTACGATTCTACATCTTTTAGTGGTGTTCAAGTTCAATTTTGTTATCATTTCTTGCATTTATTCTCATAATCTTTGTCTTTTCCCTGTGCATTTTCAGATCCATGAGTTGCTTAGTCTTTCTCTATTTCTCTTTAGCATTACAAGGCAGCCCTTGTTCTGGAACCCACAGGTTAAGAGAGGTAGAATGGGATACCATATGGAGAAGATAACTGGAGACATACATGAAGGGGATGAAGACTTGGATTGACCTTGAGCTGTTGGCATGGGGACAAGAAGATTTGTCATAAGTTTGTTGAGAGCTTTTGCTGCTTGCGAAGTTGAAAGGTCATAATGATGATGGTGACAAAGTATTCCAGAACTGGCATCACCTTGTAATACTATCAGCTGGTTTTCTTACTACGACGGCATTTTCTGTTCCATTGGTGTATGTCTAGTTCTTTCCATCAGTTCCACATTGTTGTCAACAAACTTTGTCAACGATTCAAAAGTGGCGTGATCCAATGGATCCCATCTCATTGTAACATCACTGGCGATGAAGAGGCTGACAGAATGGCAAAAGAAGGTTCACATCTACCTCAGCTTGATGCAAGCATAACTTTCGACGAGGCAAAGAGTTTTATCAGAATCAGATACAGAAACAAACGGAATGTAGAACATCCAGGTCACACACAGAATGATGCTTACTACCAGCTCAACAGAAGAGAACAAGTGGTTATCTTCAGACTCCGCACTGGCCACAACAGATTGCGATACCATCTATTCAACAAGCTAAAGATAGGAACTACCGATCAGTGTAACTGTGGCACTGATAAAATGACTGCTGAACATCTGCTTCAAAGTTGCCCCTTATATGCGGTACAGAGAAAGCGCATATGGCCGACGCCAGCTCCTTTCGTGGAAAAGCTTTACGGGGATTCAAATAGCCTCAAACTGACTACTGCTTTCTTTGAGAACATTCAAGTGGACGTCTGAGAGTGTACGAAGAAGAAGAAGTTCCACATGAATGATCTTGTCATCTGTGGTGAGATGAGATGTTATAAATATTTATAGGGGACTTAGTGTACTGACTGAGATCAGCTGTGAAGGTATCTATATCTATTAAGAGTAGTGTATTTTAGATAACCTTACTTGCTGCCACATATATATATCTATCTCAGTCAGAATTATTCTGGAATAGTGTGATGACTACGTTATGTGTCTAGGGTATGTGTATGATGAAGTGTAAGTCACAACAACAGACAGATAAACAATTTAATTTATTCCACTACACTTGACAACACTGTGACACTCACATACATATAACAATCTATGAGAATATCTTAACGGAGTCACTGATAACTTTTCAAATAACAATATGTATTCATTTCTGTCATGAATATATATGTGTGTCCTGATTCAAATACAAAGGAACCAGGAATCACAATCAATTTTAATTACAAGTTATGTACAGAATGTATTAATATGAATATTGTAGTGACATATATTATTACAAATATCCTATGTGTGTCAGTTGTGTAGTAGTAATATGAGGTAATACTGGTTTTGTTTTGTTCAAGCTCTGTTGGTATTTGTCATCATGACTTCAATAGTTTGTCTTAAGGAAACTAGTATTGGAGATGTTCTCCGTTCTTGATATTAACACAATTTACTTCCCCTCTTAAGTTTATGTTACAATGTTATTTTAAGACGGGGTACATAATGTTGAGCTCAGCGGGTCACATCAGCTTATCTTGCGTGATGGCGGCAGGAAAGGACTCTTCTGCTCGAATTCTCCCCTGGGCTCTGGAGACACCTCACTGATAGCTAAATGGACCAAGGAGTATGCTGTCCGACTCTGGATTCAGCAAAGCTCTAACCAGGTGCTGCTCAATACCATCAAGACCACGGTCCCTGAAAACAAGAAGGATTTACCTTCTACTTCATAACTAATTGATACTCTCTTTTTACACTGAGCACAATACATCACAAACATTGAGTTCAGAGCGTTAGGCCAACTGTCAGCTTCATCTGAAATACTTTATACCAGTATTAACCTCCTTAATGGTTACCACGCCTCTGCACTTCCAGCATTATTTCTGTCTAATCAATAATCTAGGTGTCAGTGTACTGTTTGGCCATTCCATGCAGTTTTACTTTCCTCCGACACCTTCTGTTCAGGCTGGAGCATATAGGCTTTACATCATGTTTGCTACTGAACTACACATATATACAGGCATAAATTAACAATTCACATTCAATTTTCATTAAAAGATACTGAATGTTTCAAGCTTACCACAATTCATGGAAACAAACACAGATACGTTGATTAGCAATGAATTCTGGCACAATTACTGGCACAAATTCCCATCTGCTTATGTTCCAGGCTTTTATTTAGCAAAAATATGAGCTGGCTTCAACGCACTGTTGCTTTATCAAGCTTATTTCACTAGTGGTCTCGAACTAACGCTCCTAAGTGAGTATATCAGCGAGTCTAGCCAATGGAGCCACGTTTCGACAAGTATTTGAAAAAATTTTAACTTCCTACGTCTCCCCTAACAACGAAAGATAGTATTTATAGCCCGACCAATCGTGGTTAGTCTTTCATTTGTTGCGCTCCAATCAATTTGGAGTTTACATGGTAGGCTATTTCTGTAACGTAAGGTTTTTTTCAAACACGTTATAAAAAAAATTTTATGAGCAGAAATGATTTCATGTTGTCAGGCATCCCCACTATTTTATTTTGGTTATAATTTATTAATTCCTGGACTATTTGCGTAACGTTTTACATATTCTTTGTCAGCAAGCCCTAAGGAACCCAAATATCCAAATTTAAAAGAGCTACGTGGCTGCGTTCAAAATATGCAATTTCTTCTACCTCCTGTTTCGAAGATGTGCTGTCTGGGTACTGTAATGTTTTCAAACGTAAACCCATCTATTGTCATCTTTCCTTATAAGCGTTTTTCAGGATTTTAAAACCTAACTCTGGGATGGGTAATGTATTTTATCACTGTCCGTCTGGAAAAAAAAAATTAGTGCAGGTGGCCTTACACGCGTGATAGTAGTAATTGTGTATCGCGCGACGCGTGTTTAATTTTGCATGCGTTCCTGATTTCATTCGCCCCTCTCTCTCTTTCTATGTGAGTCCATCTGTTCGTTCGTTTTGGTAACGTAATATAATTAATGTTAGGATTAATTTAGGTCATTACGCAGGGTGCCTCTCAATGTTTTTTCCAAGAAATACAGCACACGTTTCATTGAAGAAAGCGGGTAATAATACAGTAAGCTTTTACTATCAACGTGAAAGCGTTACAATTTGCAGACGAAGCAGAAAACAAGGGGGATTTCGAGTACCTTCTTTGTGACAGCACTGTTATTTTACCATTGCTCTTTTCTTTATTAATTTTATTTGTTAGGCTTCATATTTACCTAATAATTTATATATGTGGATTAGAATATTCCACGACACCTCCCCTCTTAAAACAGACATTATATGTCAGTCCTTTATTCTATATACACATAGAGAAATTTATTATTATTTCTGGGGTTTACGGTGATTCTCATCACACGGATGGCGGCTTAAAAAATCCGCTCCCAAATTGGTTTTTCCAGATATATACTCAATGCTAAAATTATAGGGAGCCAGAAGTAAAGACCATCGGAGTAACCTAGAGTTCTCATGCTTAGCCTGTGCTAGAAACGATAAAGGTTTGTGGTCTGTTTGCAACTTAAATGCCTTCCCATATAGATAAATATTGAATTTCTTTATCGCCCATATTACTGCAAGACATTCTTTTTCGCTAGTTGAGTAGTTGATTTCAGCTTTATTCAACTTTCTGCTAGCATATGCCACTGGGCTTAATTCCCCATCCAATGCATCAGATCTCTGTAGTAGAGTTGCACCCAGCCCAATATTACTTGCATCCGTCCTTACTATGAATTCTTGACTTAAGTCAGGTAATTTCAAAATGGGTTTACTTGTGAGCTTTTCCTTCAATTCTTGGTAAGTCATTTCACATTGTGGTGTCCATGTAATGCGATCTGGATGTCCTTTACGTGTCAATTCAGTTAACGGTGCACATATGGAATTAAAGTTTTTGATATACTTCTGGTAGAAACCACATAATGAGACAAAGGATCTCACGTCCTTCTTGGTTTGTGGTCTCGGGGCTTTCTGTAGTTTCTCTAAATTCTTTGGGTCAGGGGTCATGTTTCCCTGATAAACTGTGTGTCCCAAAAATTCCAATTCTTTACATCCAACGCAACATTTGGTTGGTCGGGCTGTTAAATTTGCCTCCCTAAGTCGATCAAACAGCATGTTCAGAGAGTCAATGTGTTCCTCAAATGTTTCTGTTGCTATAAGGATATCATCCATAAAATTTGTTATACAGGGATTATTCAGAGGATCCAATAATTTTCTCATCATTCTAGAGAAGACACTAGGCGCATTCTTCAATCCAAATGGCAATCTATTAAACTCATAGTGTCCTTCTGAGGTACTAAAAGCTAGGTATGGTCTAACCTCAGGCTTTACTGGAATCTGATAGTATCCTTTACTCAGATCCACTTTTGAGAAATATTTAGCTTTATTTAGCCTGGCAAACAGCTGATTTGTATCCGGCAATGGATCCACCTGTCCTTCTGTAATAGCATTCAGTCTCCTGTAATCTATACAGAGTCTATGTTCTCCAGAGGGCTTCCTTAAGAGTACCACACCGGAACTATACGAAGATTCACTGTGTGAAATAATTCCTTCCTTCAATAGATAGTCTATCTCTTCCTTCAAAGCTTTCTCCTTAGCAAACGGAATCGAATATGGTTTCATACAGACAGGTGTGGAGTCTATTAGTTTCATATCATATTCCAATAGGTTTGTATGCCCTGGTCGGTCTGTTAACACCTCTGCATGATTATTTAGAACCTGTTGCACTCTCTCTCTTTCTGAGTTTTCGTTAAATGTGTACTGATTTTCACCTGTGCTGCTGTCTCACAGGGGTGTAATGGATATTCAAATGATGAAAGTGGTTCCTTTTTCATCTCCATGGCGATGGACAAGGTCAACAAGTGTGTCTCTTCCTGATGTTCTCTTTCCAAATATTTCTTCAGGAGATTCACATGATAGATTTTTTCTTTCCCCTTCTTATCTATCTTATAATTTGTTCTAGACACCTTCTCTAAAACTGTATATGGACCCTGCCATCCAATTTGTAACTTATTCTGACTCCCAGGCAAAAGAAGCAGTACTTTCTCTCCCACAGCCAAATTTCTGTCTTTCGCCTTCCTGTTATAATAGGCAGCATGTTTCTTCCTGGCTTGTTTCAAATTTTTCATTGGCAAGTTTCCAGCCAGTTTTTAACCGAGTGGTCAGCTCATTCACATATTGGTATGAAGATGTAATGTTTTCCTCTGCCTTTTCATCAGTCCACGTTCTTAACATAGCTACATATGGACCTTTAATTGTGTGGACCTATTTGTCCATGCACCGGTATGGTCTCTTCCACTCGAAGCTTTATAGTGATGATTTTTCCTCCCAGAATTATCATTCACAAAACGACCGCTACCAATTTTTCTTTTGGGGCTGTCTCCCCACTTAAAATTCTTGATGAGAGATTTCCTCTCTACATCCTCATCCTCCAGTTTGTTTAAGTCCGATTGAGGGATTTTCGGCTTATCCTGGGGTAAGACATCTTTTTGCACTCTCCGCATAGTGGCCATTGTAAAACAGTTAAGTGAAGCTTGTCCGTGAAAAGGGGCTTCCCATTCCATTTGGTCCACTTTATCAAATCTATTTTTCTTTTTATTATCAGGCCTAATTTTGCCCCGTGGCGTGTCCAGGTCCTGATCAATGTTCCCACTTGTGGGTGTTCCCTCATGGGCTATGCTACACCTTTCTACAAAATTCTCAATGTCCCATCTTGCTTTGGGCCAATAATAATTGTGAGCCACCTTTTGAATGATGGTACCTATCTTCTCATGGTCCCCATCTGGTTTCACATGTAGGCTCCTTATTAAGTCTGCCCTATATCTTTTAGGAAGTACCAGCTGTCCCTGACCTTTGGATCTAGCTCCAGTCTTCCTATACATCAACTTGTTTTTCATGTAAAAGTCTCCCTTGCCTGGAGTTGTATGACAAGTTGACAATTTCCTGAAACAAGGCTTGAGTGTTTTATCCCCAGCCTGTGCCTTCCTCATCTCTTCTGGAGTGGTATCCAACATAATATCCTCCTCCTGTCTTGAGGTCGACCTGACCTGAAGGGTTGCCATATACACAGGTTTCCTTCTGCAACGGTCAGTGTCATGATTGTTCATCTTACAATTTTTACACCACCTTTTTCCTTGGTTGAAAGATTTTCTTTCATCATATTTCCTTTCATCGAATTGTGGGAATTTATTTTTATTTTCATACCGTGGCCTATCAGACTGGTGCTTACCTTTGTGTTGATCCCTAGGATCAAATTTATTAAAGTTCTGTGGTGCCCTAAAGTTATCCACTTGTTTCTTTTTATTACCTGTTACCTCTGCTTGAGCTGCTTGATACCTTTCAGCAACATTTAGCAACTCACCCAGCCTCTCTGCACCTTGTTCCATGAGAAACTTTCTCAGGTCTGGAGCCATGGACTCTCTTAGTTGCTCTATAAGGACCATTTCCTTAAGATCTTGGGTTTTCCCCAGAGAAGTCCATTTCTCCAAGTATGTCTCTATTCGTGCAGAGAACTGGTGATAGGTTTCACCTGACAGTAGTTTAGCATTCCTAAATTTTTTCCTATAAAATTCTGCATTCTTTTCATATCTTAACAAAAGAGCCTGCTTTAGCATGTCATAATTTTCCTGATCACCTCTGCTCATTTTTGCAAAAACTTCATAAGCTGCCCCACGAAGTCCCTGGGATAACTTTAAGCTCACCTTTCTCTCTCTAACCCATACGTGGTAGCTAATAGCTCATACCTATTTTAATATAGCTCTCAATATCATCGTCTTTCTCAACAAAATGATCTAAATGAAAATTCATAGCTGAGGTTGAGGCTCCTTGGCTAGCAGTGGCATCAGAGGCAAAGGGACTGGCACCATTTTCAGGAGCATGGCCCTGAAACTCAAACTCCCTTAGTCGAAACTCATGTTCCCTTTGTAATCTCTTCTCCTCCTTTTCTGCTTCCCTTTCTGCAGCTAATCTCTTCTCTTCTCTTTCTACAGCTAATTTCTTCTCTTCTCTTTCTGCAGCCTGTCTTCTTTCCTCGGCTTCCCTTTCTGCAGCTAATCTTTTGTCTTCTCTTTCTGCTTCCAATTTCTTAGCCTCAGCCTCAATCTGCAACCTCTTAATTTCCCTTTCAGCCTCTAACCTTCTTTCGGCTTCAAACCTTCTTTCTTCGCGTTCAATAAATTTGTCACATTCCGTGGTGACATAGGCAACCATAACTTGCCCATCTAATCCTAACTCTTTTGCAGTCTGAACAGCAGCAGATCGAAATTTGGCTAGGTCCGCCATTGTCTATCAGGTAAAGTTATACAATGTCTAACCAACAATTTAATCTCTAAATATATCTAATGGACAACACAGGCACCGTGAGCTCAACCTTATTCAATTCCCCCCAAGGATACCTTTTAATTCTTATATTCTCTGAAGTGAATTACCCCCAATATTTTTAATAGGTAAAGATTCAAAATCCCAAGAGCGAGACCCCAATATATGTGGTGAGATGAGATGTTATAAATATTTATAGGGGACTTAGTGTACTGACTGAGATCAGCTGTGAAGGTATCTATATCTATTAAGAGTAGTGTATTTTAGATAACCTTACTTGCTGCCACATATATATATATCTCAGTCAGAATTATTCTGGAATAGTGTGATGACTACGTTATGTGTCTAGGGTATGTGTATGATGAAGTGTAAGTCACAACAACAGACAGATAAACAATTTAATTTATTCCACTACACTTGACAACACTGTGACACTCACATACATATAACAATCTATGAGAATATCTTAACGGAGTCACTGATAACTTTTCAAATAACAATATGTATTCATTTCTGTCATGAATATATATGTGTGTCCTGATTCAAATACAAAGGAACCAGGAATCACAATCAATTTTAATTACAAGTTATGTACAGAATGTATTAATATGAATATTGTAGTGACATATATTATTACAAATATCCTATGTGTGTCAGTTGTGTAGTAGTAATATGAGGTAATACTGGTTTTGTTTTGTTCAAGCTCTGTTGGTATTTGTCATCATGACTTCAATAGTTTGTCTTAAGGAAACTAGTATTGGAGATGTTCTCCGTTCTTGATATTAACACAATTTACTTCCCCTCTTAAGTTTATGTTACAAATGTTATTTTAAGACGGGGTACATAATGTTGAGCTCAGCTGGCCAAATCAGCTTATCTTGCGTGATGGCGGCAGGAAAGGACTCCTCTGCTCGAATTCTCCCCCTGGGCTCTGGAGACACCTCACTGATAGCTAAAAAGACCAAGGAGTATGCTGTCCGACTCTGGATTCAGCAAAGCTCTGACCAGGTGCTGCTCAATACCATCAAGACCACGGTCCCTGAAAACAAGAAGGATGTACCTTCTACTTCATAACTAATTGATACTCTCTTTTTACACTGAGCACAATACATCACAAACATTGAGTTCAGAGCGTTAGGCCAACTGTCAGCTTCATCTGAAATTACTTTATACCAGTATTTAACCTCCTTAATGGTTACCACGCCTCTGCACTTCCAGCATTATTTCTGTCTAATCAATAATCTAGGTGTCAGTGTACTGTTTGGCCATTCCATGCAGTTTTACTTTCCTCCGACACCTTCTGTTCAGGCTGGAGCATATAGGCTTTACATCATGTTTGCTACTGAACTACACATATATACAGGCATAAATTAACAATTCACATTCAATTTTCATTAAAAGATACTGAATGTTTCAAGCTTACCACAATTCATAGAATAAACACAGATACGTTGACTAGCAATGAATTCTGGCACAAATACTTGGCACAAATTCCCATCTGCTTATGTTCCAGGCTTTTATTTAGCAAAAATATGAGCTGGCTTCAACGCACTGTTGCTTTATCAAGCTTATTTGACTAGTGGTCTCGAACTAACGCTCCTAAGTGAGTATATCAGCGAGTCTAGCCAATGGAGCCACGTTTCGACAAGTGTTTGAAAAAATTTTAACTTCCTACGTCTCCCCTAACAACGAAAGATAGTATTTATAGCCCGACCAATCGTGGTTAGTCTTTCATTTGTTGCGCTCCAATCAATTTGGAGTTTACATGGTAGGCTATTTCTGTAACGTAAGGTTTTTTTCAAACACGTTATAAAAAAATTTTATGAGCAGAAATGATTTCATGTTGTCAGGCATCCCCACTATTTTATTTTGGTTATAATTTATTAATTCCTGGACTATTTGCGTACGTTTTACATATTCTTTGTCAGCAAGCCCTAAGGAACCCAAATATCCAAATTTAAAAGAGCTACGTGGCTGCGTTCAAAATATGCAATTTCTTCTACCTCCTGTTTCGAAGATGTGCTGTCTGGGTACTGTAATGTTTTCAAACGTAAACCCATCTATTGTCATCTTTCCTTATAAGCGTTTTTCAGGATTTTAAAACCTAACTCTGGGATGGGTAATGTATTTTATCACTGTCCGTCTGGAAAAAAAAATTAGTGCAGGTGGCCTTACACGCGTGATAGTAGTAATTGTGTATCGCGCGACGCGTGTTGCATGCGTTCCTGATTTTCAGCCCTCCCTCTCTCTTTCTATGTGAGTCCATCTGTTCGTTCGTTTTGGTAACGTAATATAATTAATGTTAGGATTAATTTAGGTCATTACGCAGGGTGCCTCTCAATGTTTTTTCCAAGAAATACAGCACACGTTTCATTGAAGAAAGCGGGTAATAATACAGTAAGCTTTTACTATCAACGTGAAAGCGTTACAAT
Organism: Oreohelix idahoensis; assembly: GCA_024509875.1. NCBI lineage: Eukaryota > Metazoa > Mollusca > Gastropoda > Stylommatophora > Oreohelicidae > Oreohelix > Oreohelix idahoensis. The sequence goes on from JAMPIV010008662.1 coordinate 49,966, forward strand.
TTGCAGACGAAGCAGAAAACAAGGGGGATTTCGAGTACCTTCTTTGTGACAGCACTGTTATTTTACCATTGCTCTTTTCTTTATTAATTTTATTTGTTAGGCTTCATATTTACCTAATAATTTATATATGTGGATTAGAATATTCCACGACATCATCCTTATTTCTAACTCACTGGTATTTTACGTATTAAATTCTTATTTGCCCGGTGTAGGTCCTATGGAAAGGGAGGGGAGGGGGGGGGGCTTTGATGAGACACAGAAAGAATAGGATGACCTGCTTCCTGAGGCGATCGTACAGGGTGACTAACATGAGGTTGTAGTTAGGTTGGCAACCTCATCATGTCGTACAGGGTGACTAACATGAGGTTGTAATTAGGTTGGGCAACCTCATCATTGTGACAGAGAATTAGGAACAATATATTTTATTATCTACATTTTTCTTCCACCTGGCTTCACCTTGCTTCCTTATTAGTTATGCACCCTTTTTTTAACGCAGAACTTTCCTACACTTAGATATCGGCCTCTTTCTTAATTTAGCCACGCCTAATTCTTTCTTTTCTCTACACTAGGAATGTTTACTATGATGCACGTAGGGAGAGAGAAGGGGGAGATGAGCTAATGAAGAAAAACCAAAGAAGGCGATAAGTTGAAACGTATTTCGGTAGACATTGATCAGGAGGAATTAATCTGAGTAGAAGGGGGAGAGAATCTGAAAGAAGGGGAGATAAATTACAATATCCCCCCCTCCCCCCATTCGTTCGTGGAACGTAATTAAGCTACAGAACGACGAAGATCTAAGACAGTCCGCTCGTTGCCAGAGTTCAGCAGGCGGCAAATTTTCCTTTCATTCAGAATTTGAACACAGAAATCCCCAAAGGTGTTATGTGTAACACTGATCAGCAACTATTCTACCATTTTAATATATATATATATATATATATATATATATATATATATATATATATATATATATATATATATATATATATATATATATATATATATATATATATATATATATATGCCTTTAAAATCCATTATTCAGTACCCACAGATTTTTCAAGAACCTACTAGCTTCGATTTCTAGACCATTGTTATAGTGGATTTCTTAGTATTTTCGATTTGGAGTAGTTCAATTTCTGTGTTTGCGGTAAATATTATAATAGAAGTTTGAGTGATTTAATTGTTAAGTCCGTCATTTTATTTCACTAAGATTTTTCTGTGTAGAGTGATTTAATTGTTAAGTCCGTCATTTTATTTCACTAAGATTTTTCTGTGTAGAGTGATTTAATTGTTAAGTCCGTCATTATATTTCACTAGGATTTTGTGCTAATTGACAAGCGAATTAAAATAATCTATAGCTAAATTGTTCCGGCTGTAGCGTTAATCTAACTAACTGATTTAACCAGTAAGAGATATTTTAATCGACTAGTAAATGCACATTTCATTTTGAGTACTGACAAAATATATATTTATTTCTAATTCATTACGAGTAAATTTATAAATGACTAGCGCTTATTTCACGGGGGGGGGGGAGGGGAAGGTTGTTAACGGTAAATAAGCTATACCCGGTTAGTTTTATTCAAAGTTAAACAACCGAGTGTATAATAAATTGTAATTCTGCGCGGGTTAAGTAGGATAGAATAGTGGTGTAGTGGTTATTGTGATTATATGGTTGTTTCTTTTTTTCCCATATCTAGTACTGGGTCACTTACCAAAAAACCTACCAGCTGTCTAAGCCTATTGTCGTGGAATATTCTAATCCACATATATAAATTATCAGGTAAATATAAAGCCTAACAAATACATTTAATAAAGAAAAGAGCAATGGTAAAAGAACAGTGCTGTCACAATGACTGTACTCGAAATCCCCCTTGTTTTCTGCTTCGTCTGCAAATTGTAACGCTTTCACGTTGATAGTAAAAGCCTACTGTATTATTACCCGCTTTCTTCAATGAAACGTGTACTGTATTTCTTGGAACAACCTTGAGATACGCAAGCTGATCAATGACCTAGATTTAATATTTCATGCATTCCATACACGGCGTAACTAAAAGACAGATAAAGCAGGAGAGAGAGAGAGGGGCGAATGAAGGCAGGAAGCATGCAATACTAAACACGCGTCGCGCGATACACAATTGCTGCCATCACGCGTGTAAGGCCACATGCACTAACTTTTTTTCAGACGGACAGTGATAAAAACACTAACCTTCCCAGAGTTAGGTTTTAAAAAAACCTGGAAAACGCTTATTGGGAATTATGACAATATACTGGTTTACGTTTGAAAACATGACAGTACCCAGACACCACATGGGGGATGGAAGTGAACAGGAGGTGGTAGAAAATGCACATTTTGAACGCAGCCACCTAGCTCCCTTAGATTGAGATATTTGGGTTCCTTAGGGCTTGCTGACACCGAATATGTTAAGTGTTACGCAAATAGTCCAGGAATTAATAAATTATAACCAAAATAAAATAGTGGGGATGCCTGACAGCATGAAATCATTTCTGCTCATAAAATTTTTTTATAACGTGTTTGAAAAAACATTACGTTATAAAAAATAGCCTACCATGTTAACTCCTATTTGATTGGAGCGCAACAAATATAAGACTAAACACGATTGGTCGGGCTATAAATACTATCTTGTGTTGTCAGGGGAAACGTGAAAAGGAGTATTTTTTTTTTGAAAAGATGTGTAGACATGGTTTGATTGGGTAGAGCTGCGAATATACTCAATTCAGAGCGTCTGTTCATTGCCACATCTTGTAATAAACCTACTAAGAAGCAGTGCGTTGAGCACCAGTGTATATTTTATATAAAATAAAGCCTGGGACATCGGCAGATCGGAGTTGTGCTATATTCATTGCCAGTCAACGAAACTGTTTATTATTTCTATGAATTGTGGTAAGCTTGAAATATTCAATATCTTTTAATGAAAATTGAATGTAAATTGTTAATTTATGCCTGTATATATGTGTAGTTCAGTAGCGAACATGATGTAAAGCCTATATTGCTCCAGCCTGAACAGAGGGTGTCGGAGGAAAGTAAAACTGCATGGAATGGCCAAACAGTACACTGACACCTAGATTATTGACTAGAAAGAAATAATGCTGGAATTGCAGAGGCGTAGTAACCATTAGGGAGGGAAATACTGGTATAAAGTATTTCAGATGAAGCTGACAGTTGGCCTAACGCTCTGAACTCAATGTTTGTGATGTATTGTGCTCAGTGTAGACATAGAGTATAAATAGTTCTGAAGTAGGAGGTACAACCTTCTTGTTTCAGGGACCGTGGTCTTAAAGTTATTGAGCAGCACCTGGTCAGAGCTTTGCTGAAGCCAGAGGCAGACAGCATACTCCTTGGTCCATATAGCAACCAGTGGGGTGACTCCAGAACTCATTAAAGTAATCGAGCAGAGGAGTCTTTTACTGCAGTCATCACAAAAGATAAGAGAGTGTGGCCATGGAGCTCAACATTATGTACCCCCATCTTAAAATGACAGTGTAAAATAAAATTAAGAGGGGAATTTAATTGTTTTAATATCAGGAACTGAGAACATCTCCAATACTAGTTCCAATAAAGACAAACTATTGAAGTCATGATGACAAATACCAACAGAGCTTGAACAAAACAAAACCAGTATTACCTCATATTACTACTACACAACTGACACACATAGGATACTATTAAAAATATATGTCACTACAAGATTCATATTGATAAATTCTGTACATATAACTTGTAATTAAAATTGATTGTGATTCCTGGTTCCCTTTGTATTTGAATCAGGACACATATACATTCATGACAGCACTGAATACATATTGTTATTTGAAAAGTTATCAGTGACTCCTTTAAGATATCCTCGTAGAGTGTTTTATGTTATGTGGCAGCAAGTAAGGTTAACTATAATACACTACTCTTATTAGATATAGATACCTTCACAGCTGATCTCAGTCAGTACACTAAGTCCCCTATAAATATTTATAACATCCCACTTTACCACACCTATGCCTAAACCTGAATCGGAGAATAACGGATCTAAGTCCAAAAATAACATTCATATATATATTGGGTCTTCAAGGTGAACCTGTCTGGCCTCTTGTTTACACCCAGAAAGAGACAGAGTACCAACCCAAAGAATATTAAGAATAACTTTTTAACTGGGCCTATAGCTATCCAGATTTCTTTTTCCCAATTTCTTTTACATTCAGCCCGTTGTGGCGACAAAATCAAACATTAACATTTCCCAACCATCGACCATTTGTGGTGTGGCAAGGAATTGTATACTGAGAGAATTTACCGACCTGACATTCCTTTATGTAAAATGGAAATCTCAAGCTACTGACACTGTGAGCACTGTTAATTTTCTTACCTGGAGTAATTAATGTGACATAAACAGAAATCCTAATAACAAGTAACGAAATAAACGTTCCCCGAAGAAGAGGATTTAATCAATCTTTGTGGAGCTGGGGTTTATTTTGCCAAAATAACACTGGATTTGCTGTGTGACCCATGAAACTATGTTCCAGATGCTGTTAGATCTACAATTCGGTAAGAACGAATGAACGTGGCCACGGTCGACTGAGAAGAGAGGAATGAATGAATGAATAATTCTCTCTATTGTATAATCCATGTACTCACACTGTTTATTTCTTATTTGGTTTTGCTAATGCTGTCCATTTCAGAATAGATTAACTTATAAACTCTGTTCTTTACAGTATAGGCAAATTCTAGACCATAGCGCAAATCTTTTTGACCTTTTGGGGGGTTAATAACCTTCTTCTAACGGGATCTTGTCTCAACAGAGGGAGGGGTATTACACCTATGAGTCTATTCCTTTACTAATTCTAATACCTATGATTTTTTTTATATTTTTTTTGATATTCAATAATACCTGTTGTAAAGTTTCTTTATGGTAAATAAAATTTACATAAAACTTAATTTAAATGTTTTGGTCAGCTCGTCCCAAATATCCCTATTCCATTAATAGTGTTTCACATTTGTGCGTCTAATTGTCGTCACTTATCTGTGTGTGTGTGTGTATGGGAGTGGTTGATATATATATATATTAATATATAAATAGAGGTATACTGTCTGACAAAGTTCTGTTGTAGATATAGGCTGGACTATAGAGGATCTTCTCAAAATCCAGGGACAGACTCTACCTTCTTCACCATTTTTCACTCGTGAAATCTATTCCTTTACCTTATCTCTCACTGAGTGTCGTGAATTATTCAAATCCACATATATAAATTAAAAGGTAAATGTAAAGCCTAACAAATAAATTTAATAAAGAAAAGAGCAATGGTAAAAGAACAGTGCTGTCACAATGACTGTACTCGAAATCCCCCTTGTTTTCTGCTTCGTCTGCAAATTGTAACGCTTTCACGTTGATAGTAAAAGCCTACTGTATTATTACCCGCTTTCTTCAATGAAACGTGTACTGACCTTGAGATACGCAAGCTGATCAATGACCTAGATTTAATATTTCATTCATTCCATACACGGCGTAACTAAAAGACAGATAAAGCAGGAGAGAGAGAGGGGCGAATGAAGGCAGGAAGCATGCAATACTAAACACGCGTCGCGCGATACACAATTGCTGCCATCACGCGTGTAAGGCCACATGCACTAACTTTTTTTCAGACGGACAGTGATAAAAACACTAACCTTCCCAGAGTTAGGTTTTAAAAAACCTGGAAAACGCTTATTGGGAATTATGACAATATACTGGTTTACGTTTGAAAACATGACAGTACCCAGACACCACATGGGGGATGGAAGTGAACAGGAGGTGGTAGAAAATGCACATTTTGAACGCAGCCACCTAGCTCCCTTAGATTGAGATATTTGGGTTCCTTAGGGCTTGCTGACACCGAATATGTTAAGTGTTACGCAAATAGTCCAGGAATTAATAAATTATAACCAAAATAAAATAGTGGGGATGCCTGACAGCATGAAATCATTTCTGCTCATAAAATTTTTTTTATAACGTGTTTGAAAAAACATTACGTTACGGAAATAGCCTACCATGTTAACTCCTATTTGATTGGAGCGCAACAAATATAAGACTAAACACGATTGGTCGGGCTATAAATACTATCTTGTGTTGTTATGGGAAACGAATAGTAGGAGGTACAACCTTCTTGTTTCAGGGACCGTGGTCTTAAAGTTATTGAGCAGCACCTGGTCAGAGCTTTGCTGAAGCCAGAGGTGGACAGCATACTCCTTGGTCCATATAGCAACCAGAGGGGTGGCTCCAGAACTCATTAAAGTAATCGAGCAGAGGAGTCTTTTACTGCAGTCATCACGAAAGATAAGAGAGTGTGGCCATGGAGCTCAACATTATGTACCCCCATCTTAAAATGACAGTGTAAAATAAAATTAAGAGGGGAATTTAATTGTTTTAATATCAGGAACTGAGAACATCTCCAATACTAGTTCCAATAAAGACAAACTATTGAAGTCATGATGACAAATACCAACAAAGCTTGAACAAAACAAAACCAGTATTACCTCATATTACTACTACACAACTGACACACATAGGATACTATTAAAAATATATGTCACTACAAGATTCATATTGATAAATTCTGTACATATAACTTGTAATTAAAATTGATTGTGATTCCTGGTTCCCTTTGTATTTGAATCAGGACACATATACATTCATGACAGCACTGAATACATATTGTTATTTGAAAAGTTATCAGTGACTTCTTTAAGATATCCTCGTAGAGTGTTTTATGTATGTGAGTGTCACTGTGTTGTCAAGTGTGGTGGAATAAATTAAATTGTTTATCTGTCTGTTGTTGTTATGTCTTACACTTCATCATACACATACCCTAGACATATAACGTAGTCATCACACTATTCCAGAATAATTCTGACTGAGGTATACATATGTGGCAGCAAGTAAGGTTATCTATAATACACTACTCTTATTAGATATAGATACCTTCACAGCTGATCTCAGTCAGTACACTAAGTCCCCTATAAATATTTATAACATCCCACTTCACCACACTGAGTTACCACCTGTTCTAGTTCTATTCAGACGGGACCACAATATATCTTAAATATCTATCAAAAATCTACGACAATCATATAAAACACAAATTTCTGCAGAAACCACCACTGAAAGAGCATGTGATGGCTTGTTTTGTGTGAGGGGACCAGCTACAATTATGGCCCCATGCTCCACATGGAGCAGAAACTAAACTGATAATGATGGTATTCTCATTTCATGTCTGAAATGTAGATATAGTCAGTGGCGTCACTAGGGGGGTGCGGACCGCACCAGGTGACACCATCAGAGGGGGTGACACCAAAATGAATTTTCACTTGAGCCACATGAAACGATGTAAATGTAAATACATTTAGGCTGTGCGTATGATATTGTAATTTAAAGGTGTAATTTTAATTTTGCTAGTTGTTTATGTCACTACTATTGCCATTACATTCAGTGATATACGTGAATTGCGATTTTCGAGTAACATTAATACCAAAAAAAATTACTAAGGATTCTGTATGGTCTGGTAAGGGAGGAGGTCCACGGGGGTGACACCAACCCTAGTGACGCCACTGGACATAGTACAGTGGAATCTCCTTTCTAGGTTTGTTATAAAGTAATATTATGGGATGATCTTCTTCCTTTTATATATTACAACATCAAACCACAAGGTCTTTTTATATTTAGACTTGCGCCTTAATATAACCAGTTGACGTTTTGCCTAGGTTGAACAGTGCCATGCGCGTCTCACCAAAATCAGGCAATACTCCTATGTTTTAAAAAAATCCCTTTTATATTCATTATAAGGACATTAGTGTAAGACAGTCTATTGTAAGACAATCTTCTTTGTTTATCTTTTATACATAGGTTTTCTATTGCAAGAGATCCTTCTTTCATTTATCTTTTATACATAGATTTTCTATTGTAAGACCTTTTGTTTATCTTTTATAAACAGATTTTCTATTTAAGACATTCTTCTTTTGTTTATCTTTTATAAACAGAGTTTCTATTGTAAAACGTTCTTCAATCTTTTTATTTGACTCAGGTATTATTACAAGACAAACTCTCTGGGGTGAAGACTGCACTTATAAATCATTTACTATCTTATACCTGGAAACGGAAGCAATTCTGCATATCAACACATGGTGACCTATTTCAATTGGGTGATATACATTTGATTCTTTTTTATTTATTTCCTCATGTTTCTTACATAGCTCTTGCTTTCTTTCTTGTCCCTGATGAAGGCGTTGTGGCAACGTAGGCAATTTTCTTTGTCATTTGTCCTAGTAAGACGCATTACTTTTTTCTATTTTATTGATATTAACCCCAACCTTCACCATGTGTTACTGCAGTCCCCCTCAAATTCTTATAACCTTCCAATTGTAAATCAGTGCTCTTGGTTCTCCTGGACATGTATTCCAGTTACTACAACTTCCATTCATCTCATCTGTTGGTCACTTTCTCCAGATCCTTCATTTGAACGTCTTTGGTAAATTTTTATAAGAATTATTTCTTTGTCTGTTAATTGAAATTTAACAATGTCAAACTGTGTCTAATACCCCCCTTGTAATGTCTGAACATATTTTGTTCTATTTTGAAATTGCAAATTAGTCTAGAAAAAGCAACTGAAATATGAAATACTTGGTGTTTCATACAATAAAAGTTGTTCATGTAATATTCTATTCATTTCAAGCAATTCAGATTTTAAAAAATAGAAACCACAATTTCTCTTCAACATTTATTGTGTCTCTCTAAATTCCTCCTTCAAATCATTCAGGTTTCAACACTGCATCCTTTGTCCATCATCTTCCTTTTTGCTCTTGTGGTGGTGGTTTCTGTATCAATGTGTTTTATATGATGAGGTTGCCAGCATTACCTCATATTAGTCACCTTGTATGACATGCATGAGGTAGCAGCAGTCATATTCTTTCTTCATCTCATCTGGGATCTACATGGGGCATCATTTTGATTAGAGTGGAATAAAAAATGATAAAGTTGATAGTACTACAAGGGAGTCCTTGTTCTGGAATCACCAGAGTAAGAGAAAAACAGGGAGACCAAAACAACCCAAAGAAAAATGATTTAGACATAGACATGAACGGAATAAAGAAGACATGGAAAAACCTTGAATGAACAGCACAGGACAGCAAGGCTTGGTGTGAATTTGCTGGACCCCTATGCTCCAAATGGAGCCAAAATCAAATGAATGAAGAATGTAATATACATGGTGATTGAAAAGTCACTTTCTATTTTTAAATTGTATATATCCTCACTTTTATCTATTGGATATACTTACTTACATATGACAGGACACGTTAGTGGTGTATACAACCAGCGAGCCACAGGGACAGTTAGCATTCACACTCTTCGACATATACTGAGGGAGACTGAGCACCTATTGGTTTGCCCAGAGTGCAATGATGTCAATTCTGTTCAACAATAACATTAATTTACATACTTACTTAGTCATTCCTTTTCTACCCTTGGGTGTAGAGATTTGCCAGAGAGAGCGCCATACTATCCTATCGGCTGTGTTCCTCCTGGCCTGGTTCCAATCTAGTCCTCGGTCCTTCAGAGATTGTCTAATGTCCTCCCAGCAAACTCTTGGTCATCCTGCAGGCCTGGATACCTGGCTCATAGTTTCCCATATTTGTTGTGGTAGCTGATCTACTCCCATTCTGCGGACATGGACAAATCATCGTAATTGGGATTGTTCTACATGGGTCTGCAGGGACTGGGTTTTGAGGCAGAAACGACAGAGAGAAAACTGGACTGACCTTAAAGGCGATGAACTGGCATGGATTATGGATTACGACTTATGGATCATTGGATATTCATGAAACATATATCAAAACATGGAGCAATAACTGCCATTTGACAAATAAGTTTTATTTTTGTACATATTATTCCCAGGAACAAAATAAAATCTGAAATGATCAATAAACTGACGTTACAAGAGACAGTAAAAACTGTAGCCAGCTATAAAATCATGTAAATAAATAAATATTACACACATAAAGGTATGTTTCACGCACTCATGAGAAATAAAGAAGTAGAAAACTAGACAACAGAAAAACAACAGAAGTAAGTGGCTTACAGGAGAATCGAACCCAGGAACTTCCAAATGGTACCACCGCCTAGCTACGAAAGTGAATCACACTATCTTCCCTGCCAACTAGAGGATAGTGTGATTCACTTTCGTAGCTAGGCGGTGGTGCCATTTGGAAGTTCCTGGGTTCAATTCTCCTGTAAGCCAATCACTTGTGTTTAATTTTCTGCTTCTTTAATCTTTATTTCTCATGAGTGTCTGAAACATACCTTTATGTGTGTAATATTTATTTATTTACTGTCTACAGGCCTCAGGTTTCCCCTCTTTATTTGTTTAAATGTTTATAAAATCATGTGTTGAACAGGCCGGATTTTACGCTGATGTGTTGTGATGTTAATGTGACAAAGAATTTTAATATAATAAAATGGCAGTTAATTGTCTATATACTTTGACGTTTGTTTCATATAAATTAGTTGGATAGCAGTGAAGAAATAAGTTTTAAGAAGTGATTTTCAATTACCCTGTATATAAACAAACCTGTTACAGTTGTCCACAATGCAGCGTATGATGTAGTGATAACAGAGACTAATAAAAACGAGTTTAAACTATATATTTATTCATAACTAGCTTTCAAACAACCAACAATAACAATTCATTAACAACAAGAAAGTTACCAGTGCAACAAACGTATGAATTCTGTGCTATTTCACGTATTATTACAATAAACATTCTGTAAAACAGGTTTGGTCACTCCGAGAAAAAAACATGGAATGTCCCCAGTTTTCACTTCCCAAAACGGCAACATCTTACATTTCTGATATTTTCTTCCCAATTTTAAGCTTTTGAAAAATGAAGCATAAATTAATATCACTGTGAAAAAAAATAACACACAGGTTATAGGAAGCTTTTAAATCTAAGAACTACAAAACACATTTGCCAGTGTCAAGAATACGATGACACACAATATCAAAAACATAATTCATACAGGGGAAAAACTGTATGACCTGATCTTGGGAAGAAGGGAAAGCTGTTGGTCTATGTCAGAGGTTCTCAACCTTTTTTTTTGCTTATGGCTCCCTTCTGAGTCTCATTTACCTCCGTGGCCCCTCATAGTCGTTGTTAGCTGGAAAAAAGGTACTTTACCAACTTACTATGGCCCCTAAAAATATGGACTGACCACATGGCCCACGTTGAGAACAACTGGTCTATATTACAAAGGTGAAGTTTCCAACATTAAAATGAAAATCTCTTTCTAGATTCCTCAACTTTTTTGTAATCATCGACCTCTTCCTTGAGCTACTACTACTACTTATTTGTTCCTCTTCTACCTCGTGGTATAGAGGTTAGCCAGAGAGAGTGACACTCTATCCTGTCGGCTGTCTTCCTTTTGACCTGGTGCCAATCCAGTCATCAGTCCTTAAGTGATTGTCTGATGTCCCTTCCTTGAGACATATCTCTAGTTATGTGGCCCCTTCCTGACAGTCATAACATGAAAGAGTAGAAACTACTTAAATACAGGTATGGAGAAACAAGCCATCAAAGTAGTCATATATATGAACACAAATACCCATCATAACTGATAACAGGCCTGTTCTGACTCCTCAGATAACTTATTGATGCCCTAGGAGCTTGAAAGCTACAGGTTGACAACAATGCTCCAGAGTAATTGAAACGAATGGCACCTTTTTTTTTTTTTAATCAATAATGAAGGAAACCTGAGTCCTCTGAACAGTAAATAAATAAGTAAATATATAAATAAAGGTAATTAACAGGCACTCAGTGGAAGACACCAGACAAGAAAATATAAGTGATAAGCTTACCGGGAATCAAACTTAGGACCAACCCAATGGCGCCACCACCTTGCTGTGAAAGTAAATCATGAAAGGACGCTCAGCCAATTTTGCACCCCTGGTCATTCCCCATTTCCTCTAGGTTTGATTTCCGGTAAGCCTATCATTTATATTTTCTTTTCTGTTATCTAATGTTATCCTTTATGCCGAACGAGTGCCTGTTAATTACTTTTATTTACAAATTTTTTTTAATCAAGCAGTTTAAAGTTATAATTTTAGTGAAATTGTTGCTTTTGAATTTCTAAACATTTTTGTTTACCTATAATGAATAGAAAACCTGTCAATAACTCTGAAAACTGCACTGCTGGGGCTTTGTTGATCTAAATTTGAAAAATGACCGTCTGGCTAAATTCAGTACGTCTGGCTAAATTCAGTCACTTTGACATCAGAAGTGCTACACATTTTCTCCCAACCAATAACAATGCTCATTAAACACAGAAGAAGACTTTTACAGAACATGCATTAAAAAAAAAAAGCCAGTACTTCAGCTGAGGAGATTCATCTCTGGCAGATGACAATCACGGTTTATGGTGTAGGAATTTGATACCTACTATTTGTTTTCATAGAATATTATTATTCTTCTTTGTACACTCTCACACTTCTACTTGAATATTTTCAAAGAAAGCATTGGTCAGCTTCAGGCTATTTGCATCTCCATAGAGTTGTTTTCTTTCTGAAAATGGTACTGGTGACTGCCATATCATAGAATATGAAATGTAGAGAACATGTAGTCTCAGCTGTCCTTTATCTTAGCAGGCAAGATGTTCTGGTGATTTTTTCTGCTTATCAATCAAACAATACCCTTTAGCTCCATGAGGAGCATAGGCCTTCAACAAACACATGCCAAGTCTTCATGTCCTGTGCCATCTGCTCAAGTTCTTTCCATGTTTTCCTCATCATTTTCACCTCTTTATCCAGTTCTTGTCTACCTCTCTTTCCCTATACATTCCAGAACAAGGACTGCTTTGTAATGCTATCAATAAGTCTCCTCAATGTGTGTCCTATCCATCGCCAGCGTCTTCTTCTCAACTCTTGTTCCACTGACACTTGTCTGGTTCTTGTCATCAATTCCACATTTGTGACTGTCATACCATTTCAGTCCTTCTATTCTACGCAAGCACCCGTTTATAAAAGTCTGTAGCTTTTTGGTTGTTGTTTTTGTTGCTCTCCATGTCTCTGAGCCATACAATAGGACTGACTTCACATTTGATTTGAAGATTCTTATTTTCGTGTTGGACGATTTCTCTTGTTCTCCATATGTTTCTGCTTATATATCTCAGTCATTGTTTCTGTACATGAAACATTCTGGTCTACATGAGTATTCTCAACCTTTAGTATTTTCCTTTGTGCTCTTTCTGTTGCAGCTGGCCCCCTTGCAGGAAGCCTGCATCAAGCAGACATCCCAAGCTCTTCCATGGCAATGGTTTACATGATGAGGCCTGCCAGTCCCATATACAACCTCATTTTAGTTGCCATGCAACATGCCTGAGGGTTGCAGTAGGGCTATTCTTTCTTCCCCCCCCCCCCCCCCCCCCCCCCAGAACTACATGTGGCTATGCTATATTTTAATTAATTTTCACCATCCACGGAGCACTGGTCATTTTACTGAGCTACCGAAGAATATTCTATGTTAGTCATTTCCCATTTCATCTATTAACTATTTTATTACTGCCCAGAGCACTCTTGGTCATTATGTGATACAGATCATATGTTGTTAATTAGAAACAAGCCAAAAAAAAAAAATTCAGTTGAACCTTAACCCTTAATTTTAAAAAACCATATAATTCATGAATAGCTAACAAGTAGGGTGGGAGAGGAAAAACAAAAAAACATAAAATAAAACTGGTTGTTTGTTAACATTTGTGATATTCAAATTGTTACCTGACAGGTACAGATTATACATACAAGGTAAAGGTAGTCCCATAGCAGTAACTGCTGTAGAAGAGTGAGTGAATCATTAGAAACTTCATTATACTAGATCCAGCTTTTTTTTTAATCAGTTCCCGTCCTCGCTGCCTTTGCCTTCCCTTAGCTCAAAAGCACCTATAGGTACCCATTTACAGCTGAGTAGACTGGAGCTTGATGCTACTTGGTTTAGATCCCAGAACCTGGTAACTGTGCTGGGAGAGAAAAGTGCTCTAACCACTTAGCCACCTGTACGCTCATATATACACATGAAAACTTTAATTTAAGAAATCAGAATTACATCAATGTCAAACTGCCACATTCAGTAAAAACATCACGATTTTAAGTTTATTCCATGACTAGTGCAACTGATAAGGCCATTCAGCGAAAACCTTAGCGCCGCACAATGGCTCCTTCGACCCTGACAAGTAAAACATCATCACCATTCCCCTTCTCACTCCCCATGGAGCTACCACTGCAGCTTGGTCCTCTTGCAGGAAGCTTGCACCAAAGCACTCATGTGTCCTTGCAGTGGTAGCTTCTAAAGCAATCTGTTTTACATAATGAGGTTGCTAGCCTCATGCACAATGTTATATTAGTCTCCTCTCTTTTTTTTTTTTTTAACCAGCAGCACTTGGGCTTTCAGCCCTTCGGCCCAATGACATGTCATTGCGAGGCTGGGGAACCTGAGGACTTTCCTTCCAATCCGGTCAGGAGCTTCGCTCCTTCCCATCCACAGAGGGTTTATCACAGAAGCCGTTCAGGTTATTCAGTCAAATTTCCGGTCGTAAACATTCCTTCAAACGCTGACGCCCGGGTTTGAACCATGAACACCTGGTCGCCAGTACAACGCCGAAGCCATTACACCAGCGCGGCTCCCTAGTCTCCTCTTACGACATGCTTGAGGAAGAAGTAGTCCTATTACTTCATGGTCTGCTTAGTGACCACCAGGAACAATGCGAGGTGACAAGTAACCATAAAAACATGTTTAATTCTTGTTTTTAATATTTAAAACAAGTTACACCAAAATGCCACAAGGAACATGGCTGCTACTTGAATAAATTTCAACACTGCAGCTATTACACTGTATCTCAGCTTTTTAGCCTCCTTGTAAAAGATGCACCGGCAAGTTAGGTCAAACAAAAATTTAACTGTCAATAGGCAATTAACATTTGTACAATAATACAATTCATCTTAACACTCTGGAAAGAGACCACCAAAAAAAAAAAAAAAAGCGTGATGTAAAGAAAAAACAGCTGGCTGAAAATATCTGTAACGTTAAATATGTTAACAAAAATGGAGTTAACTGGACGGTTGTTTATGAAGGACGAAAGGAGTCCCACACTTGATGAAAGAACTTGAAAATAATAAAGCATATATAAATAATAAAATCTACGGCTAACATGCAACAAAGAAAATTGGCTTCTTCATTAGTTTTAAATGATTTCTTCCTGAGCTGTGACAAAATAAAATCTGTGAACACGGTAGTCTGTGATTTATTTGGAATATTTTAAAAAATGTCTTTATATTTAGCAATTGTTAACTTTGAATGTTGACCTTGTAACATTTTCAATCTGCATACCGTTTTGCCACTGTGTATTTACAATTACTGTGTTCCATAAATAGACAAATAAAATAAAATCAAACCAGGCTACACAAATATGTAAATGCAACTGCGATGTAACCACCCTCCAGAATATGGACACAGCACATGATATTAACATGTCTGACTGTTTGACATGGGGGGAAGGGGGGGAGAGAGAGAGAGAGAGAGAGAAGAAGACCCAAGCACTATTAAGAACTTAACATTCATCATGTCAGTTTACAAAATAACAAACATTCCTTTTACGAGGAGTATCTTTTTTCGTATATCAAAATAGTTTGAATTTTCATCATCTTACTGCAGAAGCCCAAGACAAATGTTCACTAACTGCAAAGGTCAATTTAAATTCCAAAAATAAATGTCCTGGAAAAGAATGATCCCAGAGCCCTGTTTTAAATCAATATCACTAATAATCTGCAGTAATGTCAGACTGCAAATTTTATGCAAAAGCATCCAATTTAACAATCAAAAGTGAAAAATGAGATTTTCCGCCCCAAAAATAAAAAACAAGCATTATAATTATACAGTATTCAAATTTTCCAGAAATTTAGTGCTGCCAAATGTTTCTGCTCCAAAAACATCCTAAGCCATTTTGTGATGTATAAATAACAATATAACCATTCTGTACACGGAGAACTAAAATTCTGGCGAAGACAGTCATATACAGTAAAGAAACACAATATATTTCTATAGGTATTTCCATACACACCTCGTCATAGATCCCAAACTCTCAGTGCAGTGGAGAAGGTTTAGTATTCGGTACATCCTGTTCCATTCTTATGAACTTTGCCAAAGTATATAGATAATATCTCCCAGTTACACATGTCCATCTAACCATAATGCAACACTCATATACAAGTAACAGTCAACCTGAAGAAAATTATAATTATCAATGTATTCTTGCATTAAATCAATAACAAGATAACCTGTGCTTTTCAGAAGCTTCCCCTATTCCCCTGATGTATGAGAACAAAAAATAATGTATCTTTAAATGGCACATTTACAGGTATTTTATTACAATTTTTTTTAAATCATGAAAACTAGAGAATAACAGTTTTAATGTGTATTCAAAAACCATACTTGCTTGATGTTAGCTGCTAAATATCTCAGAAGTAGTTATTAATCTTATAGGCTACACTAGCATTATATGCTGAAAGATATTTAGATATTTCTTAAGTGTGAGTTCCTAGCCTAAATACTGTATTTCAAATATATATATATAAAACAATCAACCAAACACAATAACTCAGAATCTAACCATGGAATGAGATGTAAACATTAACAACAAATAATACATGTAAACACAGCTGCTTTCATTAAAAGTGTTCACACAGAAGTCTACAGAAAGGACAACAAAATGTACCACTAATGAAAAAAATACCGGTGCCTTGGAAGCAGTAAAAAAACACAGTGCATTGAATGAAAAGATTATACTGGAAATATTTTTAGACCCATTCAGATTGAAATAAAAAGTATACGTGCTACAATGTGCCCAAAAATCAGGGGACCACAGTGGAAAAATGTTAATTTGATTACAATTGTTTTTCATTTCACACAATCACATCATTCTGAAGAAAATGCAGTGACATAATTATTTTTAATAAACACTACAGTCTCCATACTCAGATCCTGCTGTTTTCGCCATCTGCAGATATTTGAAATCCTGAACTATCAGGGAAAAAAGCCAGTTTACATATTTCACCCAACTATCTCAAGATGGAACAGCTTCCTCAGCTCATGTCAGATCACTCAAACGAACATTATTTCCCATTTACAAACATCTATTGAGATTGGTAGGAAGAATTCTGAACAGCTAATGTATCACCCTTATTAATAAATATTTTTCTTATGAGGCAAAACTTTGTGGACACCTGTATACATTACAGTGGAGACAATATATAACAATAAACACCACCTACAAAGAATTGGTCACCAGAATGAGGGTTTGGCTTATAGCTGATAATACATTTTTTTTTTAAAACCTGACAGCAGACGCAAATGTATTAGTCAACAGGAAATGCATACAGCTTATGGTACTCTTCTTTCCCTAGCAGAGTGAGCAATACTCAGGAAGGTGCTGTATGAGGAATAGCTAAATTTTATTTAATTTCCCCCACAGTGTTAGTTTTAATATAAAAAGTGACAAGTATCAAGTAATTTTGTCAACTGCAAACAACAAATTCTGTGTCATGGCAAAATTTTTGGTGCAAGGTTTATATCCACATCTAGTTGCTATGATTCTCCACCTCTTCTGTACTTTTATTGCTCTTTTCTTCAAGAAGTCTTTCTCTATTTCTTCTATAATGGATTGCTTTAAAAAAAAAACTTTCTGAGGATGCTTGACGTAAAATACTTGATAATCATCTACCATATTTAAAACCATAAACTGTGAGTTATGATTTTTTGAACTATACAAACATATGCATGTCAGTTAAACCCTACTTGCTAAAAAAAAAAGCTAAAAAAAAAAAACTAGAAATTATGAACAGGAGTGTTTGAATTGTCAGAATAAACAATGTGAATAAAATAAATTAAGACAAAATGCTGAAACACTTTCTACAGACTACTTTAACGAATTTCAATCATCAAACGCAATGCATTTCAATGTTAAAGCAATTCTATTAAACATACAACAAAAACTAGAGTAAGACAAAACTGGCTACGATAACGTAACATAAGACCTCAACATCATCATTTCTCTTTGTGCCCCTAACAGAGTATGGGGCCACCACTCTTTGAGGCCCCCAGGAAGCTTGCAACAAGCATTCATGCACTCTTGGAATGGTGGTGTCTGCAGCAATTAGTTTTATACGGTGAGATTGCCAGCCCCATGTACAACTTCATACATCACCCTCGGGAACTACAAGGGCCAACACATAGCTTAAATGTGTGAAACAAATTAAGGTTTACGTGTTTTTAAAAAAGTGTCTGTGTCACTATGGAAGTGTACAGTGAACACAGCAATCTAACCTAAAACAAACTATAACACCTTACAGTAAAGAAAACAAGCTCTGTGAACTATGGCAGATAAATGTAGAGAAGGCAAGCCTGGGAAATGTACAGTTTAAAAGTACAGAAAATGAATGTCTGGATTATGGTAGTCGGCTTACAGAAAGATACATTTCTAAATACATCTAATCTCAAAGTGCATATACACTGGATTTAAAACCTGGAACTGGGAATACTCGCAATCATGCCACGTCCTCAGAAGGGACCCTGATACCATCACAAGAACAGCTATGCTGTGGACCCCCGAGGGAAAGCGAAGGAGAGTGTAGACCTAAACTAAGTTGTTAACAGTTTGAACTTAGGCTTTCAGGATGATCTATTTTCTGTACTCTCTGTTCAATCAACATTAAAAAAGTGTGTGGAGCTGGCAATCACATCATGTACAAGAAAATACTATAGAACCCACGACTGCAAGAGTTTGTGCTTTGGTTTAATCTTGCTCAAGGGTGGCTCTATGCTCCAAAAGGAGTGAAAAATGAAATGATGATTAACATAAAACAAGAGAAGGGAAGAAAGGAAAAAGATGAAAAAAATATAACAAATAACAATAAATTAACAACAAAAAAGTGCAAGCCAACTACTTAGACTGGATAAACAACAGTAATGCATTTAATGAGTTAGTGTACTCCAGAGACTTGATGATCAGGGACCCCTTTCTCTAGTCACTAGCTCAATTTAATATAGGGCTCCAACGATGCAGGGTCTACATGTGCCTTATATAAGCCACTGATCAACATCTGAATTATACAACCTATCACCATAGTGATATTGATCTGCAACTCAGCTTTCAATGACAATGTTTTTATATTTTGTCATTGAAGTTAAAAAAAAAAAAAAAAAAAAATAATCATCAACACTTTTCTCTACCCTATTCATCATATGTGACCAGTCAATATACTATCTATCCTCATTAAGCATGTGAGCACATAAACTCTCCATCCAAGCCTGACCTGGATCTGTCTCCCATTTTACCTGTCTTTTACTCTGGAGTTCTGATACCTTTTGGTCTACCTTTATTTCATATGTCCCTGTGCAGTTTAACATTTTCCGGGTATTGTAAGCAATATAACCGCCCCAAGTTAAAGCAACTTGTTGTTGTTTCCTTTCTTTAGTACCGAGATAATTCCACTTTTCTAGTCAATGGGAATTTCCTCTTTTGTCCACACTTTGTTAAAAACTGATATTAGTATTCTTATTATGAACTGGGAATCTCATTAATTCATTTTCCGTTTTGCCTCTTATAGAGCATCGAACCACCACTGTAACCGTTAACCCTGCAGGAAGCCTGCAACAATGAAATCAAATGCTCAGCGAACCCCCACTGTAACCGTTAACCCCGCAGGAAGCCTGCGACAACGAAATCAAATGCTCATCAAACCACCACTGTAACTGCTAACCCCGCAGGAAGCCTGCGACAATGAAATTAAATGCTCATCAAACCAACACTGTAACCGTTAACCCCGCAGGAAGCCTGCGACAACGAAATCAAATGCTCATCGAACCACCACTGTAACTGTTAACCCCGCAGGAAGCCTGCGACAATGAAATCAAATGCTCATCAAACTACCACTGTAACCGTTAACCCCGCAGGAAGCATGCGACAATGAAATCAAATGCTCATCGAACCACCACTGTAACTGCTAACCCCACAGGAAGCCTGCGACAATGAAATCAAATGCTCATCGAACCACCACTGTAACTGCTAACCCCACAGAAAGCCTGCAACAATGAAATCAAATGCTCATCGAACCACCACTGTAACTGCTAACCCCACAGGAAGGCTGCGACAATGAAATCAAATGCTCATCGAACCACCACTGTAACTGCTAACCCCGCAGGAAGCCTGCAACAGTGGTTTCAGCAGCAGTTAGTTTGACATGATGAGGTTGCCAGCTGTATATGCAACCTGTAATTAGTCACCTCGTGTGAAATACCAGAGGAAACAGTAGTCCTATTCTTTCTTTGTCCAACTGAGAATCTACTAGAACATTTTTGTAAGGATCCCACCTTCTCCAAATGTTTTTTCCATTTTTAACACCATTAAGTGATGATGCCTCCACTTCTTTTGGTCGGACAAGCTTCAACAATATCCATTCCTCATTTCTGCCTCTTATTATTGGTTAATGATTTAGGTCTGTTTTTACTTTTTCTTCTTCTGTGATGCCGTGTCTTCCCTTTTCCATCTATAAAATTTCTACCATAGGCAAGGTTCCATTTGCCCAGATGTCTATACACTTGCTGCTTCCACTATCATTCGTTAAAAAGGGTACAGGATTCCATTACATGCCCATTCAGGCATTTTGGGAATATGGCGTTTGGCTCCATATTTCCCTCACCATCGGCATACTAGGAGTGATGTGGTCAACATCACGATGGCCACCGTAACTTTTTCAGGGTTGCTCTGGTACCCAATTCATCAAGCTGGGTTGACCCCAGATCTGTTTGTGGTCTAAACAATCGCACCTCAACTGGGGATCGAACCAGGAGCTGGTAAACCAGTGAACTAACCACTGCACTACCGTGGCTTGTCATTTGCAAAAGATATATCTTTATGTCCATTCTTATTTCCTTTTGCTCTTTGTCATAGCTCTCTTGAGCTCTTTAATCAGTGTTAGTGATATCTGGGCCAGTCATATTTTCTTCTTTAGATGATTTAGTTGATAAAATTCACTCTTCTTTCCCATTACATTTTTTAATCCTATGAAATTTCTCTGCCACCTGCAAACCTCAGACATGAGGTACCCGAGGAAGGTGGTCAAAGAAACAAGAAAAAACCGTAACCAGATGATATGTAATGGACCTCTAGGACGACCAAGAGTTCGCTGGGAGGTCAAAATTAGATAATCTCTGAAGGACCATAGACTAGATTGGATCTAGGCCAGGAGGAAGAAGCCGATAGGATAGTATGGCGCTCTCTCTGGCAAACCTCTACACACCAGGGTTGAAGAGGAACAACTACGTAAGTAAGAAATTTCTCTGTAACATTTTGACAGCCTTCTTTGATTGTTATCCATCCATTCTCAATATGTTTTCCTTTAGTAACTGGTTCAGGATGTAAAATTGCTAAACCTGTTGCAAAATGTTTTCTGCATTTTTCTAAATTTAAATTGGCTGAGTCACAGTGATTGATCCTCAGTTCTATAGGTCAAGTAATATATAAATTATTTATTTATTTACAATATAATGTTCTATAGGTCAGCATACTAGTTTTTAGATGTCAGTGTCTCTTGATGTAGGGCTGATTTTGCAGACTAACTCTGCAGCTTAAGTCTATTCAGTAATGAATTAACACAGAGCATTGTGACACTTCATGAACCTGCAAGTCTAGGTTAAGGAAAACATGAAATGACAATACAGTGAAAAAGAAAATGGTACGAATAAATATTTTAAAGATGCCCACATTAGAAAGACATTTATAGTTGAGGAACATTTGAACTATGGAGATGGGAAGGGGACATAATCACCTTTTTATCAACAAGAGTTATGTAAAACAGGCAATTACAAAGTACATCTCACGACAACAAGTATAGTTAAAGGATTTTCTGGACCAAATAATGCCGAAACTGCAAGGATTTACTCATCAATGACAGTCGACAGGGCTGGTGATGACGATCCATTACATCCAAGTGAAAATTCATATCTTTTGGTGAGTGGGCAAAAAGCAGAGCTCTGGCTTGGTTTGAAAACAAACTGATTTGGCTTGACAGCAAAGAGCATTGGTTCCTTTATTTGTGGTCGTCTGAAAAATGATGACAAATTATGAATCATAAAATAAAATGAAAAACCTGTGAAATGTAACTACCTGAAAAAAACTGTCTTTCACTGCTTTTCAGCTTCATGTGAATCAAAGGCCTTCAGTTAGATCATGCTAGAATGCTCCTGTATTTTAGTATAACGCTGATGCAAAAAAAAAAAAAAAAATTTTAAATAAAATAATAATAATATTGTGCTGCTCACAACAAAAATTCATTTCCAGAGATACAGCCAGTCAGAATAAGAACATGAAACCAGTAAATTTTAAACAATTATTGAAGAAGAGGCAAAAATACACATGAAAAGATTTCCCAAACAGACTAGGACAACAACCAAAAGTAATGAACATTCAGATAATGTATAATATGAAAATTATGTGTTGTTAGCATGTAACTGAAATGTCTTTTTTACAACTCTAGCTATGTGTGGGGTCCATCATGCCAATTTGTAAGTTATGTTTTAACAACCTTAATCCAAAGGGTAAAAGTAAGATTTGTGAATTTACCAACTAGTAAAAAAAAAAAAAGTTTGGAAGCAGAGATTACTAATGAGGTGTCTTTTATTTGCGTCAAGCATGCAAAAATGTTCATGTAAATATATTATTTGCATTTAAAATAATTTTCAAAGATGTTTGCGAAATTTCAGCAAATGCACTAATGAAAACAAACATCTGACTACCTAGATTCATCCTCTACTGTGACTTTTTCACATCCATCTGGTGGTTCCCGCACAAAAGGGCAAGATTTCTCCAGCTTCGGACTTGAAAGGTATGCACTAGGTTCTGGAGAAGTCTCAACATCCCCTGTTTTGAGGTAAACATTGAAAAGTACAGTGTCAAAGTGCATCAACAAGAGTATGATGTGAAAAAAGATGTCCATGAACGTGGCTTTCAAAGCATCTAAAATGATCTCAGATTAAAAATACAACATTCACTATAAATGTTATTTACTAGCAAGTAACCTAGCTATAGACTGGATTATGAAAACATCAACATCAGCTAACAGAAATGGAATTCAGTGGACTTTAATAACTTAACAGCTGGATCATCCAGATTTTGCCGACAACCTTTTTTCTTCTGCCCCACAACTGTAAGCAGAAGCAAGACAAAATGAAATTAATAGATGAGAAGTCACAGCAACTTTGTACGAAAATACGCAAGGAGAAGACAAAGATAATGAGAATAAATGCAGGAAACGATAACAGGGCTGCACTTAAAGAATCAACCCTTACAAGAAACCTGTTGATAGCATTACCACGCAGTCCTTATTCTGGAACCGCCAGGGTCAGAGAAGCAGAGGCAGACTGAAGAACACAAGGAGAAGAGAGCAGAAAACAGAAAAGGACATGATGAGAAAGACATGACAAGACCTTGAGTCAATGGCACGTGACAGGCGGACTTGGCATGTGTTTGCTGAAGGCCTGTGGTCCTTAGGGAGCTAAAAGGTATTGACTGCGTGAAGTAACCTGTCAAGAAATGAAGGCAAAGAATTATGGTTTGCGATTTCTGCCTCATGTCCTGAGAACAGCACCATTTCTCCTGTATTCAGTCTCTTCCTTTCCATTTCCTTTCACCAAGCAAACAAGCCTGTAAACATACACTGACACTTGGAAACTATAATTAACAAAAACTTAAGACAGATGGCTGAATTTTTAAAAAAAATTCTGCCAGGGATTGAATGAAGAACGTTTGCTTGGAAGATAAATGTTTTAAACACCATACCACTGATGTGCTTTGGTATATGTGCATACATGTCAACCCCAGGAGATGAAAGACCTGTACAAACATTTTTTCAGACCATACAACAACTGTTTTTGAGAAAACACATGAGCATTTTTTTTGCCCATGCTTTCACATCAGTTATTGTTTA
This sequence comes from Oreohelix idahoensis, assembly GCA_024509875.1. NCBI lineage: Eukaryota > Metazoa > Mollusca > Gastropoda > Stylommatophora > Oreohelicidae > Oreohelix > Oreohelix idahoensis. The sequence continues at coordinate 74,022 of JAMPIV010008662.1, forward strand.
CAGCTTTTTCCTTGTTTGTACTGATCTCATCTGGTAAATTCTTCATGAAAAATATAATAGGAAACTCAATACGGAGTGTTACAACAGGAGGTAATCTGACCATCATAAGGATTACCACTGTCGGTCAAGTGTTAAGGCCCTTTAATAATCTCCTTTACACACACACATTTATATATATATATATATATATATATATATATATATATATATATATATATATATATATATGCGGAAGAGGAGGAGGAAAGAGATGGGTCTGGGCCCTCTATGGTGTCAGCCTTCTGATGTCTTTCCAGCCTGCCCTCGGAATTGAACCCACTTCTCCTTGGTTGCAACTTTCAATTTCACTCTAGATCAAGATGTGTTTAGGTCCAGGGTTTCCTACAAAGTCACAAATTTTAACAGGAGCATGCTGTGTTTACTTCCTCCTTCGTTTGATCTGTCATAATATTATTAGGCCTACTTCTTTCACTAGATTCACTTTCATTAGTGTCAGTCTAAATCAGGCGCATATATCCACGTCTAATTCGGCTACACCGCGATCGTCCTGATCAAATACCAAGCCAGCTCCCAAAGTACAGATTCCACTGAATGAAAAGAAAGGACTTTTTTTAAAAATCACTATATCAATTGATTCAGAAATTTTTTTTAGAAAACAGAAGCTTTAAGTGTACCGGAAATCTATTTATAACTCGTCTGGCGAAATACCAAAATCTCAAAATATGGCAACAATGGACAACACTGTTAATTTTCACGCATTTAGGACAGGACATTAGACTTTGCACACTGGCATTTTTGGGCAAATGAAACTGTAAGGGTTAATAATTAGGCAAAAAAACCTGTGCAGAAACTATGTACGGTTGTACAAATCTGAAAATGCGAAAACATGTACAGAATACGGGTAACCCGTACTAGTTGGCATATATGTATATGTGGTTTTAAAAATCTTAACTATTTTAATGATTGTCTCCCTAAGCAAGCATTGGTTTGTTGTAGACATTCTAAGAAAATTATCAGAGGAGATATTATTTATTTTGAACTACTTACTTACTTACTTAGTCGTTCCCCTTCTACCGTGAGGTGTAGAGGTTTGGAAGAGAGAGCGCCAGACCATTCTATCAGCTGTCTTCTTCCTGGCCTGGTTCCATTCTAGTCCTCGGTCCTTCAAAGATTGTCCAATGTTGTCCTCCCAGCGGACCCCGGGTCGTCCTGGAGGTCTGGATCCCTGGCTCTTTGTTTCCCATGCTTGTCGTGGTAGCCGATCTTCTCCCATTCTGCAGACATGGCCAAACCATCTTAGTTGGGACTGTTCTATTTGGGTCTGCAGCGGATGGGATTTTAGGCCTTGACGGATCGTCTGGTTGCGGACCATGTCTCTTCCTGTTACTTCAACCACTTTCCTCAGATACCCCACCTCTGAGGTTTGGATCTGGCTTCCGTGGGTTGTAGTCATTGCCCACGACTCGCATCCATATGTCAAGACTGGGACACAGGTGGAGCGGCATACAGCCATCTTCGCTTTCCCACCAACCTCTTTCTTGCTGAGGAATCCTCGATTTATGGCCTGAAAAAGTCTCCCAGCCGCTGCTTTTCGAGTGGCCAACTCTTCTTTGATGCCTCCCTTTCGGTCTATAATAGCTCCGAGATATTTAAAGTGGTCGACCTGCTCCAGGACCTGCTCTCCCAACTTAATCTGATGTTTTCTTTCCTCTCGTGATATCACCATGGATTTTGTTTTAGAGCTGCTTATGACCATCCCTCTCTTCTCCAGCTCTTCCTTCCAGACCTGCAGGTTGGATTGGAGATGTGCCTCTGATCTAGCAACCAGGGCAACACCATCAGCAAACGCCAGCTCCGAAATACAGACCTGTCCCATCCCCCAGCATCCCACTGAATACCTTCCCGTTCTCTCCTTACATGCCCCGATGACATCGTCCACAAGGAGCACGAAGAGGCAAGGCGATAGGACATCACCCCGTCCCACACCAGCGGTGGTCCTGAACCCTTCCGACCCATGGTCTGCTGTCCTCACATAATTTCCGCAAGACCTGTAGAAGCTCTGCATAGCATGAATCAGAGGTGCTGGAACATTCCCCCCTGCCAAACAGTCCCAAAGTCCGCTCCAGGGGACCCTGTCAAACGCCTCCTCCAGATCTACGAAACAAAGATGGATCTCACTCCCACACTCAAGGGCCCTTTCACTCAGCCGTCTGAGTGTGAAGACTAGGTCCCGAGTACCTCGGTCCGCCCGGAATCCGCACCGGACCCCATCCAACCGTGGCCCAGCTAGGCGTCGGAGTCTCTGCTCTAGGATTCTAGAGTAGATTCCACCAGGGACACTGAGAAGGGATATGCCTCTATGGTTTCCACATTGTCGATTGTCACCCTTTTTGAAAATTGGTGTTATGATGGCAATCTCCCAATCCTTTGGTATGGTCCTGTTGCACCACGCCGCCCGTAGGACCCCTAAGAGTAACAGGTCGCCTGATGCTCCCATGTACTTAACCATTTCTGGTGTTATACCATCATGACCTGCTGCTTTGCCCATCTTGATTTTCTCTAGTGCTGCCCTCAGTTCTTCCATCTTTATGTCATCTTCACCATCATTGGTTTTCTCTTCTGTGCTAGTGGTTATCATTTCTGATGCTTCACCATGCTCACCATCCAGGAGTTCTGAGAAATATTCTTTCCATCTTTCCATTACTTCCTTCGGGGCAGTAAGCAATTTGCCTTGCTTGTCCTTTATAAATTTGAGAGGGCATTGTTTTTCTTTCCTCATGTTCTTTAGGGTCTTATAGAACAATTTCTGGTTTTCTTGTGCATCTTTTTCTAGCTTTTCTCCAAATTCTTCCCAGGACTTCTGTTTTGCTGTTAGCACTTTGTTCTTTGCTTCTGTTCTGAGTGTCACATATTCTCTATATTTTTCCATTTGTCCTGTTGTGTTTTTAGCTCCTAAGTATTGTTTCCATGCCATTTTCTTCTCTCTTATTTTCTCTTTGACTTCCTCTGTCCACCAAGGTGTCCTCTTTCTCTGGTTCCCAAGTCGGACTTCACCGCATGCTTCTGCAGCAGCTGTCTTTATGATATCCTTGAATTTATTCCAGAGGGTTTCAAAGTCATCAGGTCGTTCTTCTGTGTTGCTCACTGCTGTAGCAATAAGCCCCTGATATCTGGTCTTAATTTCTGGCTCTCTCAGCTTGTAGGTCCTAATGCTCATTTCTCCTGCTCGTTTACTTGGTTTCTTGCGTGATGTTGGGCAGTTCCTAGGCTGAGCAACTCTTTCAGTTGTTCGTTTGATTGTTAGCAGGTAGTGATCACTTCCAATCTCTGGCCCCCTCCAGACTCTTGCATCTCGGACATATTTGAATGAGCTTCTCCGAACAATGGCATAGTCGATCACTGACTTCTCATTCTTGGTTGGTTCACATCTAGTGTATGCATGTATGCGCTTATGGGGGAACTTTGTGTTTGTAATGATCAGATTCTGCTCACTGCAGAATCTAAGGAGTCGCTTTCCATTGTCATTGAGAGTGAGTCGCTTTCCATTGTCATTGAGAGTATCTTCTCCATATCTTCCGATAACTCCACCCCATCTAGCATGGTCATTTCCAACTCTGGCATTAAAATCTCCGAGCATAATAACTTCATCTAGGCAGTCATCCACTGTCCTTTGAAGCAGCTCGAAGAATTCCTCCTTGACCTCTGCTCTCTCATCCTCATTTGGCCCATACACTATGACCAGGTTGACTATGGTTTCTCCTTCTTTTAGTTTTACAACCATAATGCGCTCCGAGACAAAGTTCCATCCCTTGATACTATCTTTTTGATTTTGGGCCACAATGCAACCCACACCCCCTTTAGCTCTTTCAGATATGGGTACACCACTGTAGAGCAACGTGTTGCCATCGAGATCCATGACTCCTTGTCCTTTTTTCTTCGTTTCCGTTATAGCCAGGATTTCTAGTTTTGCTTTCCTCATCTCTTCCACCAGCTCCTCCTCCTTCCCATTTATACTTCTTGTGTTCCAAGTTCCATAAGTCGTAGTCCGTAGTCCGTTCCAGTTCGTCGCCTTTAGAATCAGTCCGGTTTTCTCTCTTGTAGTTCGCGTAATCATGATTTAAAGCAAACAGGTGATTGGCCTGTTGTGCCTTTGCATGGTGGAGGAGCTGCCTCCTTACGGCCTCCATGCAGGCCGCCCTCCTCCTTTTTCATCCGGGCTTGGGACCGGCATAGGCGGAGTTATTTTGAACTACTATGTACATAAATATAAATACACAGAAATACTATCCTAACCAGAGAAAATGCACTCATAAGTCAGGATTAAAAGTGTAACAGACAAAGGACAATGCACTCATGAGTTAACACATTAACTACCGCAAGCCGCTGTCAGTGGCTCACAAAATAAACACATTTGGACCGCAAGCCGCTCAGAGCGCCAATCTAATTTTGGTAATAAAATGAATGAAAAATGTACTGAAACACTTTCTGATCTGGTTCGAGATTTTTTTGCCACCGGAAAACAAATTCCCAAAGCATGGTTGTTGTAGAATACTGGAAAATTGATATGTTCATATTTTTCAGCGTTTTGGTTTAGTTACTAAATCGTGCAAAACTGTTTACCGTGGATACTAGTGATAGGACTACAAAAAATGCGTGTACATCTTGTCTAACGGCTGAATAGGATTGAAACGTGTTTCAACAATTGACTGATAGATCTAGCGACGAGGACAATGAGTGAAAACGGTGTGCACATTGATTGAAACTGTGATTTTGATAGAGATGGGGCGCAAGCAGTTATAATTGTGAAAATATTGCAAGTTCGCGGCCATCGGAGGGCCGTTAAATAGCAACAACCTCTATTAGAGTTACAATCGGTGCTTATTGTAATAGTACATTCATTTATCTTTAAAATGACGTGTAATACATAAAAATCTGTAAACAATTACAAATACTACAGCTTACTTTGTGCAAACACCTACAGGATGAAAATGGTAAAAAAATTTAATTCGGCCACAGTGTGTTTTTCAATTCGGTAGTTAATGTGTTAAGAATAAAAGTGTAGTATAAGTAGGCAGTCCCATAGCAGATACTGCCGTAGGTCCAGTATTGAGAGGTGGAGTGGCCAGGTCCCCTCCTCATCCTTCCCTAACTCGAGAGCAAAAGTCAGGTACCCTTTGCAGCGTAAAATTCTTTATTTCATTATGGGGCATGGATCCCCAACTACAGTTGATCCCCTTTCAAGAAGCCTGCCTCAAAGCTTCCGTAATCTTGTAACGGTAGCTTCTGTAGCATACTGTTTTACCTGACAAGGTTACTTAACCCATACAAAACTGCACACTAGGCACCTTAACAGCCTGAGAGTGTGGCAGTTTACTCTTTTTTTTTTTTTCTGGTCTTCTCAGTGACCCCTAAGGAACTACACGAGACAACACAAATAACAGAAAAAAAGAAATATTTCATGTAACTTTTTTGTAATTTAAAAAAAAAGTAAGATATGGATAAGGGGGTCAGAGTGGCTAAGAGTTATGGAGTTTGCATTAAATTCTAAAGGTTCCATGTTCAATGCCCAGTTGAGGGAATATAATTTATGGAAATTTTTTTTCAGAACCAGTGGTCCTAATGATATCATACTCCCTCCTGGTCTCCTGGGTAGTGAAATCGGATACCTAGCCTTCTCGGATAAGGGCAAAAAAATAGTAGGTCCCATGTGCAAGTTGTGCACATTAAAAATCCTACGGCAGTTGGAAATCGTAAAGAGTAAGCCGTAATGGCGCTGCCCTTGCAAAATTTAAAAATTAGAAACCTACCCACCATAAAAATATTTATAGAATGTGTGATTCCTATATACACACACTGGGATTCTTGCCAGTGCTATGCAGTTCGTGCACTGTGCTGAGATCCTCCTTGTGTGATCTAAGGGAGGAGATCGGAGCACTGATGGAGTTGTCCATGTGCAATGAAGATAGTCATTAAAACCAAAACAAAACCAAAAGTAAGATAAGAAACCACCAAAATATCAGCACAGTCCAGGAAACATATATCAGCTGAAAATGACCAAAATGCAGCATATGTCATAAACTAAGTGATACATTCTTTATGAAAACTAACATCCTAAACATAACATTAGTGCGATAACAGAATAAGAGATGGCACTAAAAAGGATGGACAGATAGCATATAAAGTTGAACCTATAAGACAGAACTGGACAGTCACATTAAAGAATGAAGATTGGTATTGCTGTCTTAAAAAAAAAAAAAATTTATGAAAGAAGATCTGACATACCTTTACTAGACTTGCTATCAGTGGAATCAGATCTACTTCTTGAGGTCAAATACACGTCCACACTTGCTGACCTCGGGGTGATAGCGGGACTGATGGATGCAGATCTGATTGCGGCTATTAATGAAGAAGCTGTCAAGGTATGATCTATATGGCTAGGAGTCTGTGTGTTTACACTGCGGGTGTTGCCCAAAGGAACCACCTCAGGTGGTGGTGCTCTATGCCCATCTGGAATTTCCTGCTGTTAAATCCAAGTAATGGTCACACTGTGAGTTACATGCCAAGATAGTTGCTGAAGTCAATGTATCTGTATACAAAGGATTATCTACATGCTTTCTTTATTTCACTTACTTGAAAGAACCTCATTTAATAATGAAACTACGGATTGTTTATGACAATAAACTCTATGACATAATTTTCTTACTTTAAAAACATCTCCATCATCATCAGTTGCAGGCAAATTGAACACAGTGAAACTGGAAACTAGTTTTTCAATCTCCTGAAAAATGTTATGGGAAGCACATATAAAATATGTAACTATAAACACCTCTTAATGTCCTAAACATTATAAAAAATAAAGAACTGGTACTAAAAATATTTATATCTCCTTTACCTTGTATAATCTCTCAATGTCCTAAACATTACCTAGAGAACATTGATCTTATTTTATTTTTTTTTTCCAAAGTCCAAAATGATGGTGATGCACATCTTTGGCTCTATTTTTTATTCATTTCACTGCCTTAGTGTGAAAAATGTCAGCTTCCTTGAGCTGTGCTGATAAGTGGTTTGCAGTGAAAGATCAAGGTTCTTAAAAGGAGATTATTTACAACGCAAAAATGGTTCAGATGTCATTTTTACAAAGGAACAATGTAACAACAACATGGAGATATTTTGGGAGACCCTCTGCTAGCCACGATCATGTGAGAGAAAGTCCTGAAACAAATTAAGGCCATGACCTAACAACAAAAGTCAGGACATACAGAGAGAAAAAAAATTATAAATTAAGCAAACAAAGCTTAAAAACTAAAGCATAAATCTACCAAAACAAAAAAGAAATAAAATGGCATTTAAGAAATTGTAATAAATAAATAAACTATGTTAAAAATATATCTTAAGTAAGAGAAAGCCGGCTGCAGTCGCAGCTGAGATTCAAAGATGTGTGCAAGAGAGACATGAGGGCTGTCACAACATAATTGTTCACTAAATTTTATAGTGGTTACACTGTAGTGTGACAACACTGGTATTCATCTTTGAATACCTGTCCAGCCGGTTTTGGCTAGAAGGGAAACCGGAAGAAACGGTTTGGCGGCAAAGGGAATCTAGATATGTCCGCTCGACTGAGAAGTCGTTGATGGCCGTTGTCAGCAGCTTTTGCTGGGGAAAGTTATATGGATGCCACTATTGTTCATTACTTCTTGCCGTTATTTTCATGAGATCAGGAGTAGTGATTTGTTGCTAGTTTGATATTGTGCATGCTAGTGATTTCCTCCTGGATTGTATTTCTGATAAGCTGATTGCAATTATGTATTGCGTTTTGTCAGTAGTGTATTCCGCCTATGTGAGTGATAGTCATGGCGGTTGCTGAGTAGATTGTCTCTGCGACTATTATTTGGATATCTTGTTGAGCTATAGTGTGGGGCAAGTATGTGGCAGTTCTTTCAGTGCATTGTGCAATACATGTTCATGTGTATCGTCAGCCGGGTGCGGCTCCTCTGTGTGTAATATTCATTAAAAGGGCCAGTACCTGTTATAGGTGTTATCATGTTATTTATGTCAGCTATTGTGTGCTATGGTTGTACCTTTGAGACAGCGAGCTAAGAGTCTGTTGTGAGAGTACCTTAAACCCATAGTACCAGTAGAGAGTTCGCTCTGACAGCACAAGTATTCTCATGTGTCCAGTTCTGACATCTGGGGCGCTCTTGTCCGGTAAGTTAGAGGCCATGGGGCCAGTGATTTTCTATTAATTGGCAAATATTTGATAGCGGACAGTACCTGTATTTTGTAATATTGTATTCCCAGCTTGCTGACGTTTGTAAAGACCATAGTGTCTATATTTGATATATACATTGAAGAATATTTATTGTACACACAGAGTGTTAGAAGGTTATTAATGCCAATGTGGGGCGCCTTCATAGTTTTAGGAATGCGTGTTTACCAGTCAGTCAGTGTAGGGTACTGTGTACGGTTGGTTGACCTCGATTACGGTGTCCACTGATTTTTTCAGTGTTACGGCAGTGAGATTGTCAGTCTGTGTAGTGAACTGTTTACGGTCGTTTGACCTAGTTACAGCACCTGAGGAGTTATGGCTGTTTTCAATTTGGAAAGTATATAACAGTCAGGAATTGAGTTGACCCTAGAAAGTTAATGGAGTATTTTGGGTTTTGGTTATTGATAGTAGGTAGTGTCTCAAGTGCAGTGAAAGATTGCAGCTGATGTTTAGCGCGACAGTTTGATACATTGCAAGGTGTACTTTGTATCATAGTGCTAGAGAAGTATTGATCCAGGGGGAGCAGTGGAGCGACAGGTGTTTTTAGGTGGGTCATATATGATGTAAAGGTGGTTAGTTTGGCAAGCATTGCTGAAATATTGTGTCAAGTGTTTGGAATAGAGGTGCAGTGAAGTCAGGCTTTAAATAGATAGATAGCAAGGTAGTCTTCACGATTTCTTGGTAACATTCGGGGCTCCCTGCGGAGCAAAGTTATGTGTTCAACAGGGCTGGGAGACGACTTCGGTTGTTGCGCTATCCTGCTTGATTCACTGTAGCTTTGAGTGTTACCGTAGAAGGGTTAGGAGTTGTTGTGGAGTACCTTTGTGAACTTTTAAGTTCATATAGGCATACGAGTATGGTTAAGGTGGTTAGGCTACAGGCGAGTCATCGTGTTCCCGCCACATGAAGGAGCTGTTCAGCTGGACTCTTGCTGTGACCTGCCTTTACTGAGGTACCCACCCAGGGGTAAATAAGCTCTGACGTGACCTTCCTAAGACAACGCCAGGGACATTGCCTGTCAACGCAGACGTGCTCGACAATCAAGTACTACGCAACCACGGACGAATGTGTTGTGCTTTGGGCCGTGCCGACTTACCCGAGACTGTTGTATAGCTGTGAAACTGAACTGTGTTGAAGTAGACTGTGCTATATAGATGTGATAAACAGTGCTGTGTGAGCACCTTGGAGTACAGTGTGGTCATTGTGTGAAAAAGGATTATACATTCAGATTTGACATTGATGCTATTCCTGGACTGACACTGGTTTGGATTATATATATTTCCGATTGTGGAGTCTGGTTTGTTCTGTGCTCATCATCATTGTCAGTGCTGAGGATTACTCATACTCAAGCGCCGTTGGAGCTTCAGATAAGTTATTGTTTGTTTGTTACTGTATTATATTGATATTTTCTTGTTCTCCTGAGAATTTAAGTCTGTTATTTGTCTTTCTTACTGCTTCTAGCTATCTTATACTTTTACCTGTTGAATAGTGTAGTGCTATTTCTGTATTTACTTCTTGGGTTGTTATTGTTTCTTTCCTATGTTTTGACTGTTCTTTAGTGTACTAGTATGACTTAGTATGTATGTATGTGATAGTTAGTTAATTCTGATCTTTCTTGGTGTTATTTGTAGTTGGTATTATCTGGATTATATATGGTGATACATTATATATAGTATAGTTCTACTGTTTCTTTGCTTAGTTTATTTTCACTGAGGTGAAGACAGTGCTTGGGGCTATAGTTAGCTTCTAGCACCTCATTGCTGAGTGTGGTTTTCGTAGTGTCTTTAGTGTTATAGTGTATTGGTGTGTGAGTGTAATCCAGTTTTGGCCTTTTATAGGAAAGATTGGATTAGACCAATTCTATTAGGTTGTGGCTGTGTTTGTTCTGTGGTGGAGTCTGGCAGACGAATTTCCTGCGACTGCCCTGCTTTACATTCCAGAGCCCTGTTGGTGTTAGCTGTAGTTGTGAAGTGTGTATTTATATTGTCTTGTACATTCAGTATTTCTTGTGTTCTGTTTAAGTGGTGTGTTATCTTGTCCTATCTTACTATCTTGTAAATATGTTTACAGGTATCCCTTGTTTTCGTTCGTGCTCAGTCACGCATTGTAGATATTAAGCGATCTCTTCTCTTTGTATTCTATCATCTATTTCCTTGTGACTGGAATTTTGTTTTCATGGTGTGATGTGTATGTTGCTTTCATTTGTGTAGTTTACATTTGTGTTCATTTGCCATAGGTAGTGCTTGCGTAGCAGAGATTACAGAGTTGAGTAATAAGTGGAGTGTTTTTGAATATAGCACCAGTGTGGGTGCCAGTAAAGACTGTGAAGTAAAGTCTAAGGGGTGACTAAGTTGATATAGTGGTGTTATAGCACCATAAAGCATCATAAAGTTGTTATTATACAACTATTGACTATTATAAGTTGTTATATCGGTGTCAAAGTACAACTATAGACTACTGTAAGTTTGAGTAAGGATATAGTAGAGAATAAGGGGCCAGAAAGACCTGATTTTCACAAGTGGTGAGAACATAGCCAAGAGGCTAAGTGAGTCTTTAGTGAAACCATAACGTAAACGTGAATCATATTTACATAATAAACTACGAGGTGATATTTACTTTCATGCATATATATATGTGTGTAAATTGATGAAGTGATATCATTATTTACCATTATTATTACTGAATATTATTGTAAGTAGAAATTTATCTGCTGACTTAAGTGCAATATATACAGTTGAGTAATTATATTATAAAGCTTTATACTAAAGTTAATAGTGAGATCTACTAGTGTACAACATGGATATGGACACTTTCATGCGGATTGGCACGCAAGCCGGGTACACAGGAAAAGAATTGGTGGAATTTGCCAAGGCAGAATTCAATTCAGTTGAAAATCAAAAGGAAAGGAAAGAAAAGGAAGTGAGGGAGAGAATTGAGAAACAAAATGCTCTAAGAGATGCTCGAGCTGAAGAGTTAGAGCTAAAAAGAAAAGAATTCGAATTGCAAGAAAAGAAGATGAAAGAAGAAAGTGAGTGGAAACTGAGAGAATTCGAGTTGCAAGAAAAGAAGATGAAAGAAGAGAGAGAATTACAAGAAAAGAAGATGAAAGAAGAGAGAGAATTGCAAGAAAAGAAGATGAAAGAAGAAAGTGAGTGGAAACAGAGAGAATTCGAGTTGCAAGAAAAGAAGGCGAGAGAAGATAGAGAATTTGAAGAGAAGAGGAAGGAGAGAGAGATACAAGTAGAATTAGAGAAGGAGAGAATGAGAATAGCTCTGGAAGAAAAAAATGATAGATAAGGAGTTACAATTGAAGAAGTTAGAAGTGGGTGCAAGTGGTCAGAGCTCAACTTCTGGTGGGGCGCATCGTCCTTTTAGGCTGCGTCTACCAAATTTCAACGAGAAAATTGATAGTTTGGATTTCTTTTTGGAAAGATTTGAGGCCGAATGTGTGGCCTATAAGGCTGATAGGGATCAGTGGCCATCTCTTTTGTCGACACTGCTAGTTGGGCCCGCGATGGAGACTTTTTATAGCCTCCCCGTAGAGGAAAGGGCTGATTATGATAAAGTGAAGGAGAGATTGCTAAGGAGGTTCCGTCTGACTGCTGACGGATACCGGACGCGTTTTAAAAACGCGATGCCTAGTTCAGACCAGGACTTTGAGGATTTTATCTCAAAGATCAAACTTCTGCTGAATAGGTGGATCGAAATGGAGGGGATAACAAAGGACTTTAATGGCTTGTGGGACTTAATATTACGAGACAAAGTGTTGTCTTCATGTTCTAGTGAGCTGGTTGCATTCTTCCAAGAACGTCAACCAAAGGACATTGAGTCCATGGCCCAACTGGGTCATCATTATGTCCTGGCCCATCCGGGCAAACCCATTCAGAAGTCGGGTCTGACAGAAGATGTAGTTGCCAGTGTTGGTAAAGTCCAACGCCATCCTTGGCGAAATCAGTCAGACAGGGGTCAAGAGCAGAGGTATGAGAAGCCTTCCAGCCCCTCTCAACCACATAGAGGCAGTTATGGGAACTCTCGATCTTATAGAAACAGTCGGCCGAGGGGACAACATAATAGTTATGGTGACAGAAGGGAGTACCAAACTCATAAACAGGTACATTTTGAGGACTCTCGAGACGACGACCGATTTTGGTACAAAACCAAACATCATAAGCAGAGGAGTGGTTCCTCAGAGAGTCGGTCTTCTGACTCTGATGCGGGGTCTTCGTCTTCAAAGAGGTCCAATAAAAGTACACGCGATGAGAAGAAAGAGCGCGTGTGTACCAATTGCGGAAGTAAGGGTCAAAGTGCTGATAGCTGCACTACCCCGATTGAGCATGCAAATTCCGCGGTTGTGTTGGACACAATCAACAGCGAGGACTGTGCAGGGTGTCGCCCTCTATTTCATACGAACGAGAGGTTGGTGCTTCAATGTGGCATGCGGCACCATGTCTGTCGGCAGTGCATGAGACTGGGAACGTGATTCTTCACGAAGGAAAGGTGGGGAATAGACCAGTCCGGGTGTTGAGGGACACCGGATGCACCACAATTGGGGTTCGTCGGTCGTGTATCGACGCCTCATGCCTGACAGGAAAAACGGTAAAGTGCACCACGTTCGGGGCAAAGTCGAGACTTACCCCCAGGCGTGCATTAATGTTCATTAAAGGTAGAGTCTACGCGTTTGTCCTGGAGGATCCTATTGCCGATTTGATCATCGGCAATGTACGCGGGGTGCATAGTGTCATGGGTGTGGCTGGAGCAGAGGCTCAGCAGCACCAAACTCCAAACAGGGACGACCAAAAGGTACATCGGAGACGCAGGTCGCGACGAGTGCCAAATGACATGAGTAGAAGCAGTAGGGACGTATACGAATGTCCGAAAGTTAGTGATCGCACAGTTTTGGTGCGTAACGTGCCACTGAGTGCTAGTTGGCGCACACTCAGACGAGTGTTTGATGAGGTCGCGCCGGTTAAGTTTGTAGAAGTATTGTCGTTACGCGACAATGCCAAAATGGCACGGGTAACTTTTACGAATAGTTGGGGTGCGCGTAAGGCAGTCAGGCAGAAGCATATGTCTTTGCTCCAAAACCACCTGCTTATAGTACAGCATTAGCGAGGGTTAGATTTCCGGTTCGTGTTTAGTAAGATGTTTCGGTTGAAGCGAACCGAACCTGAGAGGCACTGAACCGCGCCCCCAGTTTTATTTTGTTATAAATAAGAGGATTTTGTAGATTGGTAGAGATTGGGAGATTTCTTGCAATGCTTGGTTATATCATTACATTTTATGAAATTGTAGAAATTACGTAGTGCTTTGCAATGCCTATTTAAATTTGTATGTCGTGGTTATATATTTTGGTAGGAGCTGCGCTAGAGTAGTGGTTACAACACCGCTCTGGCGACCGGGTGATTCAGGATCAAACCCGGGCGACGGCATTTGAGGATTTTTCGTCGACCGGGAATTGGACTGGATTAACTCGAGACCTGGCGAGGACATTTGAAGGAGTGTCGTCGACCAGGGATTGGCGGCTCCTGAGCCGACCCACCTCTAATGGGTACCTCCGAAATCGGCGAGTATCTGCCTGAATGGCGAGGGACACCTGTCTCTGTACAAGAAAAGGGATACTCACGTAAAATCAATGTCAGGTTAGACATTAATAACAACCTGAGATTTCGCCTCGAGTATTAGCGGGCGTACGAAAAAAAAAAAAAAATATTTTGGTATACAATGTATTGTTTATGCTACCATACAGGTGATATTCACGAAGTTGTAGTCGATATGTATATAGATCATATTATCGTATATCTACAATCAGATTATGAGAGATGATTATTTATACGATGACGTGTTGCTGTGTGGTGACAATTAAGTATACAGATTTTGTGTACCAGGCATTATGTGTAAACTATTCCAGGATTAGTCAGTCGTGGGTATTTTTCACGACTGGAAGTACCTGGGGGGTATTTGTACATGTTTCCTTCTTTAAGTCTAGTGTGTGAGAAGGCATGTATGACAATAGTGTTGATCAACTCTGGCATGCTTCATCTGCATGAGGAGGTGCTACCTTAGCATTTTGGTCGCCTTTACCCAGAGGGGATTGGGCGTACTCCTCCGATGGAAGAAAACTGTGTTTTCTTTCTTAAAGGGGGGGGGTGTGGATGTCACAACATAATTGTTCACTAAATTTTATAGTGGTTACACTGTAGTGTGACAACACTGGTATTCATCTTTGAATACCTGTCCAGCCGGTTTTGGCTAGAAGGGAAACCGGAAGAAACGGTTTGGCGGCAAAGGGAATCTAGATATGTCCGCTCGACTGAGAAGTCGTTGATGGCCGTTGTCAGCAGCTTTTGCTGGGGAAAGTTATATGGATGCCACTATTGTTCATTACTTCTTGCCGTTATTTTCATGAGATCAGGAGTAGTGATTTGTTGCTAGTTTGATATTGTGCATGCTAGTGATTTCCTCCTGGATTGAATTTCTGATAAGCTGATTGCAATTATGTATTGCGTTTTGTCAGTAGTGTATTCCGCCTATGTGAGTGATAGTCATGGCGGTTGCTGAGTAGATTGTCTCTGCGACTATTATTTGGATATCTTGTTGAGCTATAGTGTGGGGCAAGTATGTGGCAGTTCTTTCAGTGCATTGTGCAATACATGTTCATGTGTATCGTCAGCCGGGTGCGGCTCCTCTGTGTGTAATATTCATTAAAAGGGCCAGTACCTGTTATAGGTGTTATCATGTTATTTATATCAGCTATTGTGTGCTATGGTTGTACCTTTGAGACAGCGAGCTAAGAGTCTGTTGTGAGAGTGCCTTAAACCCATAGTACCAGTAGAGAGTTCGCTCTGACAGCACAAGTATTCTCATGTGTCCAGTTCTGACAAGGGCACTGGACATAAATCCAGAAACCTGGGAGGATGAAGATGGCGATCGCACTAAGTGGCGATGCTGTCTATGGCACCACCTCAGATTGGGTGAAAAGAAGCTCACATAACAAGCAGAAAAGAGGAGAAAATGTTGAAAGGAACACCAGGAAAATAATCAGCTGAGGGCTGTCACCTCAGGGGCGCATTCCCATAGTAAGTTATGATTGAAGAGGCTATTATTATTATTATAAGTAAGAGAACTCTGTTACTGGTACAATAATAAACAGAAGTCAACTGAAATGTGCAAACAAGAAATAAATGCACATTTGGTGCAAGGACCAAAAGAAAGACAGAAAAACCAATGAAATGCACAAAGTGAATAGGCCATTGATAAAAAGAAGTTAGAAATTAAAGGGACTGAAAGGTAGGAAATAATACAGAGAAGGAGAAAAGGAAAAGAATGAACTGGAAAAAGAATACAAATCAGAAGCAGGAGAACGACAAGAAAAGAGTGGAAAGTAGTGGTCACAAATAAAATAGCAGCATAAAGGGAGAAGCTACAGAAAATTGTGCTGGACAAATTAAACCATTGTGTGTGTGTGTGGTAGAAGGACAATCTATTTCTAAACCAAAAAGACTCTCCATAGAAAAATTACTCTCATCAGATCAGTATTACATGACTGACTGCAGTTACTTGCATATAAGAAACACAAGTATGGTCAGAACCATTAAAGTAAATGACAACATTCTTTTTTGTCTTGTGAGACATGTCAAATGTTTTCTGACTGTCATATCTGCCTGCCTGTATAATCAGTATAAGCCCTACACTTCTTACAGTCAACTGTTTTAGTAAGATTCCAGGATTCTCAAGTAAATGCCTCTTTAAGGTAAAAGTTACTTTTGTTAAAAAAGATACTCTACATTTGGAACAGAAACAGATATGTCCAACATTTTGGGCAATAACAAGGTCTCATGCCTAAATAAGCTGTGTTACCCTAAACTAAGTGGCTATGAATGCCTCTAAAACTCCCACCCCTCTGATACACCACCTATCGGACATCACATGTCTCAGGATCAGAGTGAGGAATTGGTAAAGTCTACAAGAACCTGTAGTTTTAATGCAAGGACTCATCCTTTTTATTCAGCTAAATATTAAGTTACTGTTACTTGCAATCTCCTATCTTGGTTCATAACCTTGGTGCAAATTCTTTAAGTGGTGAGAAAAAGATTTTCACCATACTGTACAAGTCAGAAATTTATATTCACTGTTGGGAGCTGCTGTGCGGTGCAGAGCAGATTACATTTAGTAATCACGGTTGTGGTTTTGCATCGCAGAGCACTCCCATAAAAGATAGTGTAAATAGAAGACGCATTGTGAAGTGTGACGTGGCAGGGGTTGCCCTGGGTTCTTCTCCAGAGTGCTCACCTTGAAGGCAGACGTATGTGTTTACCGCTGAGGACATAGTGTTCTGTATTATCAGCCATAGTGGCCGATAAATATTATCCAGTTAAGGAACTGCTAATAATTGTGCAAGCCTTTGGAGGCAGCGTATTAAATGCACTGTTAGAGAACTGGATGTTCTCTGTGTTCACCGTTGAGGCAGATTGATGTATTTCTGACTAGAGTAATTTCTAGCCATATAGGTCAGTAGTCAACTGACTGTACGTGTTTAAGAGCCATGGTGAATATGGAACTGGTTTAAACGTCTTGATTGAATATGAAACTTGGCTGGGAAATGCGTGCCTGTATATGATCGTATGTATATCTTGAACTGTCACGATCACCTTGAGTATCGTCTTAATAAATTGTGAAGAACCGTTTGCCAGTTCCAGACTTCTCAGTAAAGTTGAATCAAGTTAACATGTTAATGTTATGTTCACAACCAGTTCTCGTTATCAGACCAAGATGACTGACTTCAAATGTATAAGCAGTTAAATAATAATTGTATTCGAGACGTTTGCAACACTGAAAGCATGAACCCGGAGAGAGCTCAAAGATCATTTCTAATTTGTACAAAATCCAGAGTCAGAGCTCTCAACATTCACCAATCGAAAAACTTAAGCTAACACTTACTGTGTTTAAACCTTCCACACTATTTCTTTGGTATCTGTTCATATTTTGTTTTGGATTGTGCCATGCTGGAAGAAGGACTGCCTTGGTCTGCTGCAAACATAAAGCTGGGGGTGCAGTCAGCGATAAAGCTGAATGATTTCCTGGGATAGGACTTGAATGCTGCTTTCCATCAATATATTTGCTGCCTTCTTTTGATTTTTGCAAATGCTGCTTTATGAATTGGAGCTGTTTAAAAAATACATGACAAAAATGTAAAAATACTGCCATTTTTCAGAACTAGAACTATCATTTTGTGACTTAGCATACTGACACTGAAAACTGTATCGTATTCAATAAAAAATATATATTTACAATGCCCTATACAGCTTTTTAAATTGAAGTTTGTTTATTTCTTTGTTCACAATTAACACTCTTCGAACCGGAAATTTAAACAATCGTTACGATAACTTTTGAAGTAAAAAATGCACATTTATTTTTTAATTTTGACTTCAAATCAATGTTTTATATTAAGAATACATGTTAACAATTATATATGTGCTAAAAAATATACAGCTTTCACTTATTTTGACTTTGAAATTACACGCGTAAAAACGTAAACACAGCATTTATCCGTCCACCATTTTGGATATTTTGCGAACAACTCGTCTTAACACATTGCAAACAAAATGCATTCTGATATTGACTACAATGCATCTAGTGATGTAGATTCCTGTTCTGATGATTATTCAGAGGACTTGAAACATCTGATGAGTCGGATGGTCAAAATACAGCTCAGAACAACTCAAATCACCAGCCGTACATGCAAAGGTAATGTTACTTCTTTACCGAAATGATAACAGCTGATTTTGAAAAGCAGTCATTTTAGTGGGCTATTGTAATCAGTATAGCTGCTTTCTGTTTGTTTTTGAAAAAAAAAAAGAAACAAATATTCCACCATTCAAACAGTTAACAAAGAACTCATGGCACCAGGAAATAAATATAAAGGGGGTCAGACGTATCCTATGAATTAGCTGATTTTTCTGACATCATTTGCCCTGTGACTCTGCTTTTAAAAATTATTATTTACATCATATGACTTTATGATTGACAGTATTCCTTTGTAAAGGAAAATGTAGTGTGTGTCAATTTTCCTTACTTACTTACTTAGTCGTTCCCCTTCTACCGTGAGGTGTAGAGGTTTGGAAGAGAGAGCGCCAGACCATCCTATCGGCTGTCTTCCTCCTGGCCTGGTTCCATTCTAGTCCTCGGTCCTTCAAAGATTGTCTAATGTTGTCCTCCCAGCGAACTCTGGGTCGTCCTGGGGGTCTGGATCCCTGGCTCTTTGTTTCCCATGCTTGTCGTGGTAGCCGATCTTCTCCCATTCTGCAGACATGGCCAAACCATCTTAGTTGGGACTGTTCTACTTGGGTCTGCAGGGGGTGGGATTTAAGGCCTTGACGTATCATCTGGTTGCGTACCATGTCTCTTCTTGTTACTTCAACCACCTTCCTCAGATACCTCATTTCTGAGGTTTGGATCTGGCTTTTGTGGGTTGTAGTCATTGCCCATGACTCGCATCCATATGTCAAGACTGGGACATAGGTGGAGCGGTATACAGCCATCTTCGTTTTCTTACCAACCTCTCTCTTGCTGAGGAATCCTCGGTTTATGGCCTGAAAAAGTCTCCCAGCTGCTGCTTTTCGAGTGGCCAACTCTTCTTTGATGCCTCCCTTTCGGTCTATAATAGCTCCGAGGTATTTAAAGTGGTCGACCTGCTCCAGGACCTGTTCTCCCAGCTTAATCTGATGTCTTCTTTCTTCTCGTGATATCACAATGGATTTTGTTTTAGAGCTGCTTATGATCATCCTTCTCTTCTCCAGCTCTTCCTTCCATACTTGCAGGTTGAATTGGAGATGTGCCTCTGATTTAGCAATCAGGGCAACATCATCAGCAAATGCCAGCTCTGAAATACAGACCTGTCTCATCTTCCAGTACCCCACTGAATACTTTCTTGTTCTCTCCTTACATGCCTTAATGACATCGTCCATGAGGAGTATGAAAAGGTAAGGTGACAGGATATCACCTTGTCTTACACCAGTGGTGGTCCTGAACTCTTCTGACTTATGGTTTGCTGTCCTCACATAATTTCTGCAAGACTTGTAGAAGCTCTGTATAGCATGAATCAGAGGTGCTGGAATGTTCTTCCTTGCCAAACAGTCCCAAAGTTTGCTCCAGGGGACCCTGTCAAACGCCTTTTCCAGATCTATGAAACAAAGATGGATCTCGCTCTAATACTCAAGGGCCTTTTCACTCAGCTGTCTGAGTGTGAAGATTAGGTCTTGAGTACTTCGGTTCGCTCGGAATCCGCACTGGACCTCATCCAGCTATGGCTCAGCTAGGCGTCGGAGTCTCTGCTCTAGGATTCTAGAGTAGATTTTACCAGGGACACTGAGAAGGGATATGCCTCTATGGTTTCCACACTGTCGTTTGTCACCCTTTTTGAAAATTGGTGTTATGATGGCAATCTCCCAGTCCTTTGGTATGGTCTTGTTGTACCACGCTGCCTGTAGAACCCTTAAGAGTAATAGGTCGCCTGATGCTCCCATGTACTTAACCATTTCTGGTGTTATACCATCATACCCTGCTGCTTTGTCCATCTTGATTTTCTCCAGTGCTGCCTTCAGTTCTTCCATCTTTATGTCATCTTCACCATCATTGGTTTTCTTTTCTGTGCTAGTGGTTGTCATTTCTGATGCTTCACCATGCTCACCATCAAGGAGTTCTGAGAAATATTCTTTCCATCTTTCCATTACTTCTTTCGGGGCAGTAAGCAATTTGCCTTGCTTGTCCTTTATAAATTTGAGAGGGCATTGTTTTTCCTTCCTCGTGTTCTTTAGGGGTCAATTTTCCTGTGTACACTAAACTGTAACTTTGAATTCTATTGTTGATCTGTAAAAATTAATTTTAAATTGTTCTTCTTGCAGATGTTTTGGTTATGATGGACTTGATGAAGGCCCACTTTCGAAGCCTCTACCCTTTTTGCCGGAGAGGGTTCCAGGTCTGCAACTGTCAGAGATGAGGACCTGTTAAGGAAGATTTATTATGTATTTTTGCATGATGACCACACTTAGTATATTAGCAGTTAATCTATGCGGTAATATGTCTGTCACGAAGTGGTTTTAAATTTTATAGAGTTTGCCTGAATGAAAGCAAGACCCTAGTATGAGAAAGTCTGAGAAAATAGAATTTAGATGGAAAATGACATGCCTGTGGACAGACGCGACTATTGGCTCAAGGGATAGAACCAGGATTTGAATCTCCCCTTGCCGCTTCGTGACTTTAGACTGGCTATAGTCTCGCCCTCCTCTGACTTCCTTTAAATACAAGGAGATAAGGTGTATAAATACGACCACAAACACCACTATACAGACAACATAGAGTAAGTATAGTAAAGAATAGAAGCTGATCCAGTAAATAATATATGTATATATTTATTTACATACAAGAAAAACATAAAATGGCATATTACGTCATCAAGTCAGTCGATAGCGTGCACTGTTGCACGGCCTGGAAAACGAGTAACAATTAAATTGAGAGACACGAGAGACAAAAAAAACAAAAAAACCCCAAATCACATTCACTCTTTCTGTCACCCTGCTGAGGAACAATAAAAATGGTTAGTGATTTAAACCAAATCTAATTTGGTGGGGCTGTCAACTTTAGCCTCCACTCTCTACCACTAACAAGCTTTCTATTGTCTCAGTCCTGGTGACTCTTCCTCGACGAACGGCTACACAGCTTTCTACTAGTTAGGCGATAGGCGCCGATAACTACACCACAAGAAATGCTAAAATAATAGACTTGGTTTTTCGAACGCAGACTCAGTGTCTATCCGTCCAATGGATACTGAACAGACCCTACTGGTCCTGTCTATTTTCTCCCTCCTTCTCTATCTCTCTCTTGGTCTCAGTGTCTCTCTAACACTCGAGGGCTGATGATGCGACATCTCCGTTACTCTCTTCTCTCGATTTCTATCAGGACCTAGGTATGGTAACCCTGTCACCTGTTCCTGATTTTGGTGATGATGATGTTCGGATATCAAGCATGAGGGACTTGATTAACTGTAGACGCTTCTCTGCTGCTGAGCAAACTTTCCCCTTTTCTCCCACTCCGGATTTAGAGGAAGACACAGCCTTGATTTCTGGCTGTATGAAATTGAAACCAGTCTCCCGGCCACCTGCCGTTGCTAGAGACTATAATAGCTATGCTCTCGGCTGTCTGATAAATAAACCTCGGTCCAGCTGAAGCATAGGGACTTCACTGCCAGAGACCATAGGGTAATTTTCTTTTGCTCCTGACGATACTCGAGTACTCTGACCCTGAGATATGTCTTTTGCCGTGGATAATTTTATTTGACAAAATTATGCTCCCCACTGTTTCGCCGAGACTCGCTGAAATTAAAAGAAACAGCGTCTAATGTACACACTCTCTAAAATCGCTTATCTCTAACATATACGATACATAAAATAATTCTATACACGTGTCACTTCAATCTCACTCCTTCTTCTATTCCCCTTCTCTCGTTCTTCACATAATACATGAAATACTATTATCCCACGTGGCACTAAAATCACACTTATCCTCCCCTTCTCTCGTTCTTCTCACAATACATAAAATACCACTATCCCACGTGGCCTCTACATCCCCCCTCCTTCTACTAAAAATCTGCCAGGTAAAATAAACAATAGCCCAGACACCGTCTGACACGTTACGCATGGATACCCACGTGTTCAAAACATTTCAACTAGGGAATTCCTTTGTCCTAAATTCCGTGGTCTCCTTTTAACATGTACACTTGAGGTTTCCCGGCTTGCTCCAAAATTAAATTAAATCTCGCTATAGGAATAGTTTCCTCCCCTAAGCAGTATAATTCACTTACAACGTAAATCTGAACCCTCCGACAATATTTCTCACATTTAAGGCCCAGTAAAATTATCGAACGCACCAGGGATTTCCCCATAAAATTACATTAGTAAATACACAGAAATAACTGGTGGTTTTACATAACATTCTACAAATATGAACACACGTGTAGCTTATAACTTCGCACGTTCCTATCTACTGCCAAAATCATAGAAAGAATAAGCACACTGTTACATTTACGTCGTTCTTCAAAAAATGATAATGGATGGCACTATCGTTTATTTTAAAACTGAAAAGTTACTGTCCCCCCGAAGAAAATAACTACGGGCGAATTTCTCAAAGAACCCTCTAATGAATAAAACGATAATAAGATAAAATCCTACATACCAATTCATCGCTGGTTTTTCCCACAGTGGAGAACGATAATTACGACGTCCTACGGCCAGGCAATTATTTTTCATAGAGACCGAATCCCCGTTTTCTGTCTCATTATATACAAGAGAAAACACCCACGCGAATTCCTCTCCCACGCATATCCCAAGCTGCGCGTGTCCGGAAATTGCGTCACATTACGTGAGGGCCGCGTGTTTCCGACGCGTCATACAGGAGTGCCCGAAATGGCGACTTTCGCAAACAACGAAATCTACGGGAATCGCGAAAAATCAGAAGAAAGTAAAACTGATGCTAGAATAAAATAACCTACCATCATAAACGAACCCATTTAATTTATCTACTCAAAAAAAATACCAACCACGATATATATTCAAATGAGAAGAAATAAAATGGTGGAAAAGCGTGCCCGAAAATAGCGATTTCCGTAAACAACGGAAAATCGCGTGATCAGAAGAAAATAAAACTGGTGAAAATTCAAAATAGAACCACAGAATCAGGCCTGTTAAAAGTCAGAATTACAGTGTAGCATCACATAAGTCCCCCCTTTCAAGTACGGGAACCGTGCTAAATCACTGAAATCTCTGGGTTTCATACTGGCCCGTATCTAGATCTACATCCCGATCTAATCACTGTCATAATTAGGATTGTCATACAGGCCCATTTCCATATCCTTGAAAATCGGTGCCAGCACTGGATTGTGATGGTCACGCCTGGTGATTTCCTCCTGGCGACTGCAACTTGACTGGTCGCCCTTCCTCCTCCCTCTCATGTGTTTCCTTTGCCCACGAATTTTCCTGGCGGCGCGTGGTAAATAATGATTACCATATGGTGCGACCTCCCAGTGTTTTGAAACAGTCTGACTGGCTTGGCCAGATATCGCCGTAACAGTGCGTAACTGTTTGCGGTTGACTGAAGCACCGTGCATGTGTTCCTTCTTGTCAGTATTTCCCTCCCTTGAGAGATGTAATACCATCGGGGGCCTAATTCCCGACGACAAAGAAGATCCTTCCTAAATCAGAGACGTCGCCGCTGTAAAACCTTGAGTCTTACCAGGGCTGACAGGCGAATACGCCTCTGTAAATAACATTCCACTGTCTTTAGAGGCGTCTCTCCTCCTCATAGCAAGACAAGGATGTTTGAGCTCCCGTGGGGCTCCGTGAATTTGGGGCTCTCCCCTTTCACTTCTCTGGCCTGCAGTAGGCCCCCTTGCATTAGCAAGGATCGGTGTGGTGGGGTTTCCCAAAACTAAGTATGGGCTTCCCAGGATGAAATCATGTGCTGGCTGTGCCATTACAGCTGCCTTGATGGTGCCAGACACAAACTGACATTTCACCTCAATATTGGCTACAGGCAGATGCTGTGAGATCCCTCTTCTCAAAATTCCACCAATCTCAACTATTTCTCCGGTCCATTGCCCTGGTTTCACCAAATGACGAGCGATGATACTGGGGTAAGTAAGCCCGCTGTCAAACAAACACGTAGTGGCCGTCCCATTCACTACGGCTGGTCCACTGTTAGAGAACAACTTCTCTGCCTGGACTGGTTCCCATTTATTCCCTTTAGTCCATCTCACCGGCCTTAAACAAGCTGCATGATGAGCTGGGGGTTTGTTCATGCACCGGGATGTCCAGTGGGAAGTGGTTCTACAATTCTGACAATACCTCTCATTATCTCCTCTGTTCCTAGCGGGTTCCTGAGAGGTTGTTGTCGGTGCTCTGTTATGCTGCTGGGGGCGCAAGTTATAACCAGAATGAGGCTCCTTGCGAGAAGGTCCTGGTTGCTGATGAGCTGGTGAAGTAGCCGACTGCGATGATGAAGCTCCTTGGTCTGGGGCTGGCAGGTCTGGGTTTTTCCGTTTCTGTCCCAGTACTTCGGCCTGTGCTGTCTGGTACCTTTCCGCGAACATGATAATTTGATCGAGTTGCTGGGCTCCCTGCTCTGCCAGATACCGCCTCAAGTCGGGGGACATGTTTGCCTTAACTTGTTCACACAGAACTAACTCCTCCAACCCTTCAAAAGTCTTCGCCAGTCCTGACAGTTCCCTCCACCGGGTTAAGTAATTTCTCACCCGCTCGGCAAACTGTGCGAAACTCTCTCCCTTCTCCGGCCTGCTTTCCCTGAACATGGTTTGGCATTTGCGGGGTGTCCACTGAAACCTTTGTAATAAAGCATTTCGCAGTGCCTCGAAGTTGTTCTGATCATCTATGAGCAGCTTGTTGTAAACTTCATACGCATGACCTTTGAGCGATTGTGATAATTTCAGACACCAAAGACTCTCATCCAACCCGTATGCCTTTGCCATTCTTTGAAATTTCTCCAAGAACACGTCAATCTTTTCATTCCCGTTAGGGAACGAGTCAAATGGGAAGCTCATGGCTGCCATCCGGGGCCCTCCGTTTCCTGAGGGGTCTGTCGCTCCTGCTCCGGGTGAATCTCCATTAGCAGAACTGCCCTCTGAAGATCGGTACTGCAGTTCCAGAGAACGCAGGGCAAGTTCATGCTGTCTCTCCGCTGCCTTTTCCTCTTTTGCTGCTTCCAATTTCCGAAGTTCCATCTCTGCTGCGGCTGCCCTCTCTTCTTTCGCTGCTTCTGCGGCGGCTGCCCTCTCCTCCTTCGCTGCTTCGGCGGCGGCTATCCTTTGCCTTTCCTCAAGTTCCCGTTGATTATGCCTATCATTTTCTCTGATCATGTAGGCTTTCGTCTCCTCTTTATCCATTCCCATGTCCTGGGCAGTGTCACGCCATGCAGCTCGTAATTTCGCCATATCCGCCATCTTACCTGTAAACTGGTGTAAGTTCACAACTGACAGAAAATGACAGAAAGGAGAACAAAAGGAAGGAACTACCTGTTATGTAATAGGAAGTATTCCTCCTATAACCGATGTCCCAAAAACCCGAACTCAGACTAGCGTCAAGTCTGAACAATAACCTGAGAAAAAAATTTAGTTAAGAAGCTACCAAAAACTAAATTACCTTCCTGTTATAGAAAAATATGTCGGTATGCCATCAATTACCTCTTAGTCATATAAATCAAAAATACCACAAAAATCTACTAGACTGCAACCTGTGGAAAAACCTATAACTGGATCAGTTCTAATAGCTCAAGTCTAGGGGATATTTAAAGAAACTCTATTCTCAGAAACTTTCTATAGAGACGTATGAATCTAGATCACAGAATTTATCTCAACAGAATGATCCCGGACGAGCCCCCACTTGTCACGAAGTGGTTTTAAATTTTATAGAGTTTGCCTGAATGAAAGCAAGACCCTAGTATGAGAAAGTCTGAGAAAATAGAATTTAGATGGAAAATGACATGCCTGTGGACAGACGCGACTATTGGCTCAAGGGATAGAACCAGAATTTGAATCTCCCCTTGCCGCTTCGTGACTTTAGACTGGCTATAGTCTCGCCCTCCTCTGACTTCCTTTAAATACAAGGAGATAAGGTGTATAAATACGACCACAAACACCACTATACAGACAACATAGAGTAAGTATAGTAAAGAATAGAAGCTGATCCAGTAAATAATATATGTATATATTTATTTACATACAAGAAAAACATAAAATGGCATATTACGTCATCAAGTCAGTCGATAGCGTGCACTGTTGCACGGCCTGGAAAACGAGTAACAATTAAATTGAGAGACACGAGAGACAAAAAAAACAAAAAAACCCCAAATCACATTCACTCTTTCTGTCACCCTGCTGAGGAACAATAAAAATGGTTAGTGATTTAAACCAAATCTAATTTGGTGGGGCTGTCAACTTTAGCCTCCACTCTCTACCACTAACAAGCTTTCTATTGTCTCAGTCCTGGTGACTCTTCCTCGACGAACGGCTACACAGCTTTCTACTAGTTAGGCGATAGGCGCCGATAACTACACCACAAGAAATGCTAAAATAATAGACTTGGTTTTTCGAACGCAGACTCAGTGTCTATCCGTCCAATGGATACTGAACAGACCCTACTGGTCCTGTCTATTTTCTCCCTCCTTCTCTATCTCTCTCTCTTGGTCTCAGTGTCTCTCTAACACTCGAGGGCTGATGATGCGACGTCTCCGTTACTCTCTTCTCTCGATTTCTATCAGGACCTAGGTATGGTAACCCTGTCACCTGTTCCTGATTTTGGTGATGATGATGTTCGGATATCAAGCATGAGGGACTTGATTAACTGTAGACACTTCTCTGCTGCTGAGCAAACTTTCCCCTTTTCTCCCACTCCGGATTTAGAGGAAGACACAGCCTTGATTTCTGGCTGTATGAAATTGAAACCAGTCTCCCGGCCACCTGCCGTTGCTAGAGACTATAATAGCGATGCTCTCGGCTGTCTGATAAATAAACCTCGGTCCTGCTGAAGCATAGGGACTTCACTGCCAGAGACCATAGGGTAATTTTCTTTTGCTCCTGACGATACTCGAGTACTCTGACCCTGAGATATGTCTTTTGCCGTGGATAATTTTATTTGACAAAATTATGCTCCCCACTGTTTCGCCGAGACTCGCTGAAATTAAAAGAAACAGCGTCTAATGTACACACTCTCTAAAATCGCTTATCTCTAACATATACGATACATAAAATAATTCTATACACGTGTCACTTCAATCTCACTCCTTCTTCTATTCCCCTTCTCTCGTTCTTCACATAATACATGAAATACTATTATCCCACGTGGCACTAAAATCACACTTATCCTCCCCTTCTCTCGTTCTTCTCACAATACATAAAATACCACTATCCCACGTGGCCTCTACATTTCCCCTCCTTCTACTAAAAATCTGCCAGGTAAAATAAACAATAGCCCAGACACCGTCTGACACGTTACGCATGGATACCCACGTGTTCAAAACATTTCAACTAGGGAATTCCTTTGTCCTAAATTCCGTGGTCTCCTTTTAACATGTACACTTGAGGTTTCCCGGCTTGCTCCAAAATTAAATTAAATCTCGCTATAGGAATAGTTTCCTCCCCTAAGCAGTATAATTCACTTACAACGTAAATCTGAACCCTCCGACAATATTTCTCACATTTAAGGCCCAGTAAAATTATCGAACGCACCAGGGATTTCCCCATAAAATTACATTAGTAAATACACAGAAATAACTGGTGGTTTTACATAACATTCTACAAATATGAACACACGTGTAGCTTATAACTTCGCACGTTCCTATCTACTGCCAAAATCATAGAAAGAATAAGCACACTGTTACATTTACGTCGTTCTTCAAAAAATGATAATGGATGGCACTATCGTTTATTTTAAAACTGAAAAGTTACTGTCCCCCCGAAGAAATTAACTACGGGCGAATTTCTCAAAGAACCCTCTAATGAATAAAACGATAATAAGATAAAATCCTACATACCAATTCATCGCTGGTTTTTCCCACAGTGGAGAACGATAATTATGACGTCCTACGGCCAGGCAATTATTTTTCATAGAGACCGAATCCCCGTTTTCTGTCTCATTATATACAAGAGAAAACACCCACGCGAATTCCTCTCCCACGCATATCCCAAGCTGCGCGTGTCCGGAAATTGCGTCACATTACGTGAGGGCCGCGTGTTTCCGACGCGTCATACAGGAGTGCCCGAAATGGCGACTTTCGCAAACAACGAAATCTACGGGAATCGCAAAAAATCAGAAGAAAGTAAAACTGATGCTAGAATAAAATAACCTACCATCATAAACGAACCCATTTAATTTATCTACTCAAAAAAAAATACCAACCACGATATATATTCAAATGAGAAGAAATAAAATGGTGGAAAAGCGTGCCAGAAAATAGCGATTTCCGTAAACAACGGAAAATCGCGTGATCAGAAGAAAATAAAACTGGTGAAAATTCCAAATAGAACCACAGAATCGGGCCTGTTAAAAGTCAGAATTACAGTGTAGCATCACAATGTCTATCTATGGATCATCATGTACTTGTACGAATTTTAACTTATATTGAATGCATAATTATTCATTCGTCACTAGGCATTTATGACGTAATCCGTTTTGCACTAAATTATGCAAACGGCTGTTTCGATGCCTTTCGTCTTATGTATTCGTCAGAGGAAGACGTTCATTTTCTAGCTCCCGATATGGTTGAGAAATAAGTATTTTTATGTGGCTGTAAGTGATCTGCGAAGGCCGCCACTTTGTTAAAGAAGATTCCAGTCAATATGGAACAAGCTCAGTAGCTTGCAAAGTATTTCTGCGTAGAATTTTTATCTTCATTTATCTGGTCCACAATACTTGGGTGATTACCTTTGCTAGGCACTCCGAGTACAGCGGCCAGAAATGAATTGACGAGACGAGACTGTTGGAAGAATTGCTATACATATTCATGTACTTCGCCATTGCCAATGTCATAACCATGATTCGTATTGATGTGATTAAAACTGTCCTGTGATGTGGACCCATTTCTTTAACCACGAAGTTTCTGCATTGATTTGATGCCATACTTGTGACACTCACCACGTTCTGTTGCATTATCGGCATGATAGATTGATGTCAGTTATGTTTCAAGAGTCTGTAACAAACATGAACACTCTTTACCAATCCCAACTGTAATAGGACCAGAGAAAATATGAAGCAGTTTTTGAGGCCCATTGACTTCTTCAAACTGTATTCCACCGCTGACATTGTTGGTTACCTGTGTCAGTTTACAAATTAATATGCACAGCAGCATGGACCTAACAAGCCTACTGTCTTTACTGGATGGTATGATGTTACTCCAGAGGAGTTTTATCGCTTTTGTGCTTTGCTAATGTATGCTGGTCTTGTACCAGCCCTAAGTATTGATCGCCTCTGGTCAAGAAAAAGTCTTTACAATGGACTGTGGGCCAGGGCATTTATGTTTAGAAACAGATTCAAGGCAATAATGAGTTTTTTAAAAGTTTCAGACCCAAAGACTGAAGACCCTCAAGATAAGCTATGTAAAGTGAGAATGTTGTTAACATATATTAGAATGAAGTGCAAACAGCTATACCAACCTGATCAAATTGTTTCTGTTGATGAAAGAATGGTTAGAAATAAAGGGCGTTATTCTTTTCAACAGTATATTTAGAGACAAGCCAACAAAATGGGGGATGAAGTTATGGGTTATTGCTGATGCTGTTAGTGGATATACTTATGATTTTGATATTTATTTAGGTAGGAACATTGCAAATAGGTTTGTATGATGATGTACCCACTCGCTTCAAAGCCACAGTTTTTTCTATTTACAAAGACAAAAAGAAATTGTAAGCTTTCCAGACTGTGAAAGAAAAACAAAAGAATTATACTGTTTTCATCATCTGTCAGAATACCACAAGCCTTAGTAGGAAATATATAAAGATGTGTTGAGTCTTTATTAAGTCACACTCATAACTGATTTTACTTATGTGTTAGTGATCATACAGTGTTACACTAGAAATATGTCTACTGAAGTCATATTTCATTAATTAAGCTAAGATGTTGCAGCTACTTATAATAACTGTAATGCATTAACTGAAAGATTTTTTTTTTTAATATTTAAAAAAAAAAAAAAGCCTAGTTATGTAACATTTCAAAAATTTGCATAATTTTATTATTTAATGTTGAATTGTTTTGGAAATGTAACATATGATGCAGAAATGGTCAGACTACAATAAAATATGACTGTTGTTAATTGTTCTGAAAATACTTTTTTTGGTGTCTTCTTTGTGAAATATTATGTTTATAATTTTTGTGTATTTTTCCTGTTGACTTTCCTTCAATTTTTTAAAACTCACATCAATATAAATTTTAAAAATATTAATTTTACATCTAAATATGGTAGTCTGTTCAATTACAAACAATTTGTAGCATAACACTATTGGGTAGACTTCAAATTAAAATGTATCAAGGAACAATAGAAGTCAGATATGTCAGATATGTCAGAGTATGAGAAAATGATACAAAATATCAGGTCTGAAAAGAGTTAACAAGTATTTAGCACAGCTCCAGTCGAGCATCCGGCTGGCTGAGTGGTTACGAGATCTCACTTTAACTGGCCACTAGATTTTGCCAGAAGAAGTGTCAGTTTTGTTTCACCAACATTACGACAGACCTGGAACTTCCATAACTTCCTTAGTAAAAAAATCTACCTGCGATACTTCACAGCATAAATAGCAGATAAACAAAACATAAATAAATAATTCACTGTCTCTGTGTGTGCATGCACTGCTTGTGCTGCACTCAAAGCCTGTGTACACATACACAATCACACAGCTCAGAAGGAACACTGCCAACAGTGCATTTATATAGGATGACCATATTTTTTTTTTAAAGGAGGACATTTTCTGATTTTTTGACTTTAAAAGGAGGACAAGGGAGGCCACTTTTTAAGAAAAAGAGGACACATTAATTTCACTAATTTAACTCTTAGTATACGAGCGGCCTTTCATGACTACCATTACAGATTTTGCAATAAATAATTTATTTATAAAGATAACATAAGTGTGATATATCAAAATGTGAAGAAATGAAACCCCTATATCATGCACGTAACTAAATTGTTCAGTGGTTTTAAACATGCATTCAGCTATAAATTTTCGCTATTGACGGGGATCGATCATCGGCCTCTCTAGAAGGCCGCTCGTATACTAAGAGTTAATACATGTAAAGAATCACCATAAAATATATAGAAATACTTCAACGAAATAAAACAATTTTTAAAAATCTTCATAAAATGCATGTTTTAATAATTTTTCTATCAAGCATTATGTTTTCAATATCACTTAATATTCAGTCTTTAACATTGTACTTTTCACTTGACATTACTTTTCTCAGTAAGTCTGAATTTTCAACTAAATACTGCTGGAACTCTGTACATGAAACATTCTTATAATTGTATTGAACTTGTAATATTCCTTTAATATATATTCAATAGTGAATTGGTTTCTGTCCTTTGTCCACTGACTTTCCATTAAAGAAAAAAGCCTCTCTAAAGGTTTTACCCATACCTCAAGGTATTCGATACAATTGCCATAGAGACTTTTGTTTTCCTCTAAAAACTTATCAGATGATAGTCCTTCTTTTTTGCTTTTCTTCAAAGCAAAGATTGTACTTTCATGGGCACAAACTCTTCATTCATCCTGAGTTTTAAAATATCTATTACATTTTTAACATAGTTAAAAACTTCCACAGTAAAGCTGCACTCTCTTTCTATTTTTGTCTATGTTGGTGAGGAAAATAGCCATTAGAGTATAAACTTGTAGAAGATATAATTCAGTCAGCTCACTTTCAAAAGCCTTTTGACTGCAGTTGGAGGTTTGTCCTGTGAAAGGAAAAATGATTTCAAAGGAGGATACATTTCCTGTAGATATCATGTAGATAGCATGTAGTTTCTATCATTCTCCCAATGCCAGGGAATAGTGACAACCACCTAGTCTTGCTGTGGAACACTAGCTGTTTCTCCTCAATTTCCACAAAATTCTTTCAGAGCCTACATGCGAATAGTGCATTTATGAATATATTGGTATATTTTACAAATCATGTGTTCAATATCTATATCCATTTTTTTCAGTTGCATTATGCACACAGTTATCTAAAATGTGTGCAGGACACGACTATAATGTGCTATAATGGATGTAACAATAGCCTCAGCTTTAGTCCTCGCACAAGAAAACTGTTTGGCTATTTCTGAGTCATGAAGTCAAACTGGCCAGATTTTACCAAATTTCGATTCTTTCTGAATGTTTTTTTTGCTAATAAAAAAAAATTTCAATTGTTTTCTTCTTTTCCTAATTTTGTTAAAAAGCCGGACAAATCGCAATTTTAAAAAAATCTGGCCGGATGCTAAATTTTGATGTAAAAAGCCAGACAAATCTGGCCAAATGGTCACCCTAATTTATAACTGTTCCTATAATACTAAACTTAAAATAGTATGAGAAGAGTTTTAACTTTCTTAATCAACCACAAGTGAAGGAAGTATGCATATGTATTTCCTACTAAAGTTTTATTCAACGGCTAAACGTTCATTAACTCAAACAAAATAGTTTACATCAGTCACTTACTTTCAACTGATCACCCTGGCCAAATGATGCTGATCTTCTGTGTCCCCTTTTCTTTCTTTCAGTCTTACTTTCCAACTCAACTGTCTGAAACAGAAATGAAATATTAAATGCCTGGCTGTACAGCACAACCAGAATAATAATGCTGCCTTGTTGCTTTCAAAGCCATATTGATTATTCAGAAAATAAAAACCTGCACCATAGCATGCTTATGTCTCTTCTTCTTTATCTACTTTTATCTACTGCCTATGCCATAAGGCACCATCTCCAACCAGGAACTGCTTACATGGTTCAGTCAAAAAGGCATGCAGATCATCATTGAGGGCAGATGCTGGAACTGGGTTGGCCACGTCCTCAGAAGGGACCCTGACACCATCACCAGATCTGCTTTGCTATGGACCCCAGAAGGACGGTAAAAGAGAGGCAGAACAAGGACAACATGGCATAGAACAGTGGAGGCTGAGATGCAAAGCATGAACCAGAGTTGGGGCACGGCATGAAGGATGGCCACCAACCATGCAAAATGGGGACAGTTTGTTGCTGCCCTACAAGACGCCACTAGGCGTGATGGCTACTGACTGCTTTGTCAGTCAGGGGCTAAGGATCCAAGAAGAAGATGTCATAAGGTGTCACAGACAGGATTAGTTACTGATTTCCAGTTCAGTTCACATAATCTGGCTTGGTGTGATGTCATGTTGCTTCTTTAAGACATCTGCTGCCCATTATTCCATCTTCCTCCTGGTCATTCTTCATGCCTGGTTCCTATGCCCAAGCTGCTGGGTGATCTACATTCATCCTCAATTGGCTTTTAAACTAGGGTTACCAAACGTCTGGACTTGGCCATCTTTTTGAGCCTGAGCTCTGTGTTCAGCCGGACACTTAAAATGGAGAAAAATCGTGGCTTTTATGCGATAGACTAATTACGTGCAAGACGCCATTTTGAAAATTATCCATTTCAATTTCAGTTTCGATGACTGAATTAAAGTTGTCATCCCACAGAATTGAGCAACTAATTATCAAAATTCCCAGAAAATTTCATGTTGTTGGATCGTTTATAATAGATTATCATCCTATTTTAACTCAGGTTTTGTAATTATCGCTCTGTATGTTTCTTGCCTACTGTTACAGGAAAAAAAACTTGAATAATAACAGGGTCATGACCGGCCTTAAGCTGATTTAACCTATTTGACCCATCAGGCCCCGAGCTCACAGGAAGTTCTGCACTCGGGTTCCCACCTCCAGCTTTGAAGAAGAAAAAAACTTTAAGAAACAAAGATTATTACAAATTAGGTATCAAAAATACAACCAATAACACTGTCTTCAATATAAAACAATACCTATATTTATTCGCCATATTCACATAAAATGCGAACTAATCTAAGTCCAGAATGGCCCATATCCAGCCTTAAAATTACTAAGGCCTACTCTTAACAAGGTACTAGGTCTATTTAATTAAAACTTCTTTGTCTATTGCAAGTTACAAATACTTTTAATATTTCATTAAACATTAGCTTATGACATTATATATTTATTACAAAAATAAGTGCCAAAATGAAAATGTATGTGCAGATGAATTGAAAAAGAAATTTTCCTGATTTGCCAGTGGTCGAAAAGATTGAGAAACAGAATATCATGTGTGCAGAGACACAACAGAATAATTTTGCTGCTACAGAAGACCCTGTTGCTGTTCATACTGTAAAACATCACAGTAGTTTCAAATCAGTGGACTGTACTTCAAAATGCTTTCAGTGATTCTGAAATTGCCAACAAATTTGCATGAGCCAGCCCCGAAAACTCAGTAGACCACAAACTGAGGAAAGAACAAGCAGGATTTAGAAAGAACAGGAGATGTGTAGATCATATATTCACTCTCAGGAACATTATAGAGCAGTGATCAGAATGGCAAAGACAGCTTTACATTAATTTTGTTGATTTTGAAAAGGCTTTCGACAGCATACATAGGGACAGTTTATGGTAAATACTGAGGGCTTATGGAATTCCAAGCTGCATAGTGTCAATCATAAAAAGCCTCTATGCCAACTTTACGTGTAGTGTTGGGCAGAGCAACCTAACCTTTGAGGTGAAGACAGGAGTACGACAGGGATGCCCCTTATCAACCACTCTATTTTTAACAGTCATAGACTGGGTGATTGTTGCGTGCATATTTTTGACGCACATATTACAAAAAAATCGATATGGTTATTTAATATGGGAAAAATATAGTCATGCATCCATCTGTGTATGAAAATGCTGTTTATTGTAAAAGCGAGATAATCCATGTTTGATTCACACTTTTGATTATAGGAGTAATCGGTCTGGATATCGATCCAGCGCAAGAATAGTACGCTTGCGTTTGTACTTAATTTTAGGGCCAGAAAATATGTTAATTTGCTTATTGTGTTTATGGCCTGAATTCATATGTATTACATATTATTAGTACAAGTAGAATCAGTCCTATATTGTATATTTTGGATGGGTATGAGGGACTAGATTCTTGTTAGCGGAAGTATGAGTTGTCTTAACAAGTCGTGATGAGTTCCGATGTACTGCTAAGAATGGCGGGGTACGTTTTTCAAGAGCTGGTCCCTTCGTCAAGAAAAAATGTCTTACGAAGTGGTTTTTTTCTTCTGGAGGAGATAGTGTCTCTACGATAGTTTGTGTTAGAGACTCTCCTTATGTCAGTATATAGATGATTCGGACTCCAGGTAAACCCAGCTCGTATTTTTGATGATCTCTCGTCGGTTAGGCCTAGCTTGACTTTTGGGTGCTTCGATATGCTAGTGTCGTGTTTTGTATCGACGAAGATGACAGATTTTCCTGCAGCGGTTATGGCTACGTGAACTAACCTGATCACCGTAGTGCTGCATGGAACCATTCATGAAATCCTTTATATATCCATTGTAAATTAACTTTGGCTGATATTCTTCCTATGAATGAGTGAACGACAACTCAGGAAGGTAGCCATGTTGGATTTCGGTCATCGTCTGTTTTGATCACTGCCAAGAGAACAGATTATTTATCTTATTATCGGACAGTGACAGAGAGATCTCAATCCTGCTAGAAACCCCTTTTCGTGGTTTCATAAGATGATGTATCATGACATTGAACTTTGATGTACTACCCATTATTTCTGCATGTGTCATGACTTCAGATCTGCTATGTATACCTACAAATTGTTATGTCAACAAAGCCTGATGTACTCGTATGTCCCAGTGTGTACGTCTGAATAAATTGAGTAAACTAAGATTCCAGCAGTCTGCATTGGTGCCTTGTAGACACATGTGTATGAGTGATTATATTGGTCAGCACACGAACAGTACACCATTCGCGGTAATCACACTCTACACTACTACTTCATACATACACCATCCTGCGTCGGCTGAAGTGACCAAGTTTAGGGCCTGCTTCCCCTGGAGCCTTTGCCTTCCCTAACCCAGGACTAGGGTGAGTTACCCATTTACAGCTGGGTAGACTGGAGCATGCCTGATCTCAACAACACACCACTCTTCCTTACAGAGCAGACAGACTGATACTTTACAGTGGTGTACTACAGGTGTAGTAAGAAATAACTTCTTTACAGTGGCGAGCCAGATTCCTGGGTCCAGCTTACGCAGTTTTGTGTTGAGAATCACAGTTTACAGCTGAAAGAACATTTGTTTGAACACATCAACACCAGTAGGACAGCTTGACCTGTATTACCGATAGGATGCTGTATCTGGGTCAGCACTTGTTGACAGTTTTTTGCTGTACAGACAGTATTACACAGGACAGTGGTATCAAGTGTAGAAAATATCTGGAGCAATATTGTTGACATTTCTCAACGTACAGAAGAATCGCAGTGTTGCTGAATAAAGTGCATAGTTCATCGTGGGATCTTCATATGCTCAACAGAGAAAAAATTGACAGTGTAATAGTTTAAACTTAAATCTATTACTGAATAAAGTGGCAAGTTAGTATTATTTAAATAAACTGTGCCTACTTTACAACACTATACTGGCAACACATTCCATTCATGACATAAATGATATTGTATGCTATATGCTATTTATGCTTACATGTTATTTGTTGTGTATTAAATTAGTTTATATTCTGTGTGACTAGAACAGGAAATACCGAGTAATATTGGTCTTGTTCTGGCGTTCGATAGGGAGCAATTTCTTAATTGAAATTTGCTTGCAACATAGTTTGCAAATATTTGGTTAGTTGTGACGACTGTTTCATATTTGTATTTGTAACATTTTTTTGTGTTCCTTAGTTTTGTTTGATTTGTTTGTATAATTGTAGGTCTCATCTTTCCTTTCATTTCAGTTTTTTACACCCTTATGTTTATACACTGTAGCGTTATTTGTCTTGTTATCTTATGGCAGTTATCATCACAGGTTCTGTGATCATTTTTTTCATTTCCCCTATTTAATTTAATTTGATCTCTGCAAATGTTTTCAGATTGTCTTTTCTTGTTTGTCATTTGTAATGTCTGTAGTTGACATATGACGTACAGTGGTATACACTGATAGTATAGTACAGATCAGTACTTTCTGATTGTTATTAGAAAAGGGAAATATTTTTTTTTCCACAGGTACTCAAGTGATCTTTGATTACATTGAGATATACAAGACCTTTGTAAGGCTTGTCTCCCAAAGTTATTGGTAAAGGGAAATATTTTTTTCCACAGGTACTCAAGTGATCTTTGATTACAGTGAGGTATACAAGACCTTTGTAAGGCTTGTCCCCACAGTATTTGAGATACAATTATTGTTGTCCACAGGTACTCAAGTTATCATTGGTTATTGTAAACCATACAAGTTTGGACTAAGACTAAGTCTAAGGTATAGACTTGTCTCCCATTAACAAAGAGAGTAATTTATTTACTTTTTCAGGTTTCTGATTTAAGAAGACAATATGTCTACCTTAGATTATTTCATTACACTAGGAAAATCTTTTGATAAGACTGGAAAAGACTTAGAACAATGGGCTGTTGCTCAATATGACAAAGCATTAGCTGCAGAAGAGAAAAAAATTGCTGCTGCTGTTGAAGAAAAAAAAATTGCTGCTGAGGAAAAAAAAGCTGCGGCTGAGGAGAGAAGACTTCAAATAGAAGAAAAAAAAAGCTGCTGCAGAAGAAAGGAAAGCCTTAGCTGAAGAAAAAAGATTAGAAAAAGAAGCTGATACTGCTGCTAACTTAAGAAATTGCAGATGCAAGTGGAGGAAAGGAGATTTGAGGCAGAACAGAAGAAATTAGAAGCTGCTGCAGAACAGAAAAAACTAGAAGTTGCTGCTGCTGCAGAACAGAAAAAACTAGAAGCTGCTGCAGAACAGAAAAGATTAGATAGAGAAGCTGAAGAGAGAAAAGCAATAAGAGAACATGAGTTTGAATTAGAGAAATTAAAATTGACATGTATGAGTAATGTTAATCAGGCATCTGGTGGTAATGGTAAACCCTTTGTGTACAAGGTCAAAGTACCAGCGTTTAACCCTACCAGTGATGACATAACATTTTGGCTTTCTAGATTTGAACGGGCTTGTCGATCTCATAATGTTGACAAATCACAGTATGTGAATCAGTTGTCTGAAAATCTAAAAGGGGAGTCTCTGAGTAAGTTATATTTTGTTGAAGAGGCCGACAAAGACAATTATGATGCTGTTAGGGCAGCTTTGATAAAGAGATATCAGCTGTCTGAGGAAGGTTACCGTCTTTTGTTTAAAACAATGAGACCTGAGGTAGGTGTAGAATTCTCAGACTTCATCTCAAAAGCACGAATTACACTTTCACGATGGATTGAATTATCCAAAACAGAGAAAACATTTGATGGTCTTACAGATTTATTGCTAAGAGACAAGGTCATGTCTTCTGTAAATAAATCATTCCTAGAGTTCTTACATGAGCGTAAACCTAGTACAATAAAGCAAATGGAAGAATATTGTGACCAGTATGCCACGGCACACCCTGACATGATTCTTAGTAACTCTAACATTAAAGAGAGTATGCCAGTTGCTTCGGCAACAGAATATAATCAGAATTACTCACACAAATTCCAAGGAGCTAAAAATAAATTTGATAAAAAGGTTAATTGGAATAAGTATCAAAACCAAGATAACCACTCAAATCAGGGTTCTTCTTCGAAGAACTGGAATCGGGCTGATAGTCCTCGACACGCGAGGGGTACCCATAATGTTAGAAATTCTCGGAAAGGGAGTAGCTATAGGAACTACCCAAGTGCTTCATGGAGACAAAAGAAACAATATTACAGGGATACTCAATATAACGAGCATGATGATTATGATCATGAATATTATGATTCAAACCCAAATAGGGGTTATAACAGAGGCAATAATAATTATAGAGACAATTATAACCGAGGTAGATCACAACACAAAAGACATGGTAAATCTTATTACCAGGCTAACTCTGCACAACAGGAGTTCCACGACACCGATAATCAGAATAATGATAAAAAAGACTCCAATAGTGTAGCAAATTCCGCTTTCGATTTTGCTAGAGCATCTGAGTGTTCGCAATGCAAAACATTATTCGATCCAACCACAGTTTCTACTTTAAGCTGCGGTCACCCACTTCCCGCTCTCCATGCGTCAATTGCGCATAATGGAAGGGGTGCTCTTGTCTTTAATAGGGGCCTAATAGATGGTACTCCGGTATCAGTTCTTTTCGACTCGGGGTGCACTACCATTGGAGTGAGGCAATCACTCGTAAATCCTTCTCGAGCTACGGGCAATATAGTCAAATGTGTAACATTTGGTGGCACATTGGAGAAGTACTCCACTGCCATTATCAATATTGCTACACCGTTCTTTACAGGAGAGGTGCAAGCATGTCTCTTGCCGAATCCGATCGCTGATCTTATCATCGGTCGCATTCATGGAGTGAAAGAATGCACTCCACAGCAAATCTCTAATTGGGAAAATGTTAATATGCAATCTGCTAATGCAGTAATCACTAGGGCTCAAGCTCTCAATATGCCACAATCTTCACATTCTGAAGATAATGATGCGCAGATCCAAGATGATCCCTTGGAGATTTCACACGATTCCTTTATTAAACAGCAGGAAGATGATCCTACTCTAAAGAAATTCTTTACTCTGGCAACAAAAGGTGATCCGAATAAGGATACAAATCGTAAATCTTGGATTACGATGAAGAATGGCGTACTTGTACGTATGGTACAAGACTCCGCTAAGTCCATTCATTCTCAAATCCTTGTGCCTAAAAATATGAGAGTTAAAATTTTACAGCACGCTCATGATTCGCAGTGTGCTGGACATATGGGTTTTTCCCGTACTAAAGCTAGAGTTCTTCAATCTTTCTTTTGGCCTGCTGTGAATAAGGACATACGAATCTATTGTCGATCTTGTAAAGTATGTCAAGAGATTAAATCCAGAGGTCCACGCCATGATGCACCTATTCAGGCTGCAGACATTCCCATTCGGCCATTTCAAAAAATGGCGATAGACATCATTGGTCCATTTAAGATAAAGTCTGCTAGAGGACACCAATTTATTCTGACGTGTGTTGATATGTGCACACGTTGGCCGGAGGCTGTTCCTCTAAAGAGCATAACTACTGCTGATGTCGCAGATGCTCTTTGGTTAATATTTTCTCGTCTGGGGTTTCCAGCAGAAATATTATCCGACCATGGTACCCAACTTATATCGGATACCATGTCTCAAGTAATGTCGACTCTGAAGATAGAGAGATCGCTGAGTAGTATTTATCATCCTATGTCCAATGGGATGGTGGAACGTTTGAATAGAACTCTGAAAAACCTACTAGGTAAGATAACAGAAGATCATCCTCAGGATTGGGATAGGGTTTTACCCGCGGCTCTCTTTGCATATAGAGAGGTCGCCAACGAACATACAGGATTTTCTCCCTTTGAACTTGTCTTTGGCGCGAAACCGCGAGGTCCTATGTCCTTACTTCATGATCTTATAACTGCTGATAATATTGTCGATGACACAAAATCCTCTTATGAATATGTCATCGCACTTAGACACAAGATTATTGAAGCATGCAAATTGGCAACTGCTTCTTCTGAATTTGCGAAACAGAAGGCAAGGGAATTTGCCAATAAAAAGAGATGTTTGCGTCAACTTTGTCCAGGTGACAAAGCATTTGTCTTGCTACCTTGTAGGGAAAATAGACTTCTCATTTCTTGGAAAGGTCCGTACGATATAATATCAAAGGTTTCCGATGTTGACTATATCGTCGATATTGACGGGAAGCGTAAAACCTTCCACATCAACATGCTCACGGAATTCCATGAACGTCCTGATTATTTACAACCTGTTTTCCAGGCAACGGACGATTTTCCAGTCCAACATGGACAGTACTCATCTCTGTCAGTAATACAGGATGAGGAAACAAGTTTCTCGGATGTAAATTTACCTTTTCCAATGATTCCTCTTCACTCTAATGAATCATGGAAAGATGTTGCAATTTCTCCAGAATTATCTCCAGGAGAGCAGAAACAAGTTTCTACTATGTTAGAACAATTTCAGGATGTCCTTACTGACATTCCTGGTCAAACGGATGTCATTCAACATGACATTATTCTTACTGACCATAGTCCTATAAGAGTCAGACCGTATCCTATCCCGATACATTTCCAAGCACAGGTAGAGAAAGAGTTAGATGAGATGATAGAGTTAAAAATTATTGAACCATCCACATCAGCATATTCTTCGCCGATGGTTATAGTACGGAAAAAAGACAATAACATACGTCTTTGCGTGGATTATCGCAAATTGAATCAAGTGACTAAATTCGATGCTGAACCTATGCCTTTACTAGAAGAGCTACTTACGAGACTATCGAATTCTCACTTCTTTACTAAACTCGATTTGTCTAAGGGATATTGGCAAGTTCCACTATCCGAACACGCCAAACCGTTTACTGCTTTTTCGACGCCTAGGGGTCTATTCCAATGGAATTTCATGCCTTTCGGTCTTATGAACGCCCCTGCTACATTTGTACGCATGATGCGTCGAATCCTATCTCATCGCTCAGATGTCATTGCGTATCTTGATGACATCTGTCTTTTCAGTGATACTTGGAACGATCACTATAATGGTATAAATGAACTATTGTCTATCTTACGCGAGCATAACCTGACAGCGAAACCATCGAAAGCATGTATTGGTTTTAGCGAAATATCTTTCTTAGGACACCGTGTTGGTCATGGGTTCCTAAAAACAGAAGACCATAATACAAGTAAGATACTTAACATTTCTATTCCTAAGACTAAAAAGCAAGTACGAAGTCTCTTAGGTCTAATACAATTTTATGGACGATTCATACCGAATCTGTCCTCCATTATGTCACCTCTTTCTTCCTTGCTAAAGAAAGGGTCTCCTAATGTAGTCCATTGGACTCAAGAATGTCAATCCTCTTTGGATAAGGTTAAAACTATGTTTTCTACTTCACCTATCCTAGTATTACCTTCTAAGGATAAGACATTTATTCTTCGTAGTGACGCTTCATCCACCGGGATTGGAGCTGCACTAATGCAAGAGTACTCTGGAACTCTGCATCCTGTGATGTATATTTCTCGGAAATTAAATGCCGCAGAGAAGAATTACTCGGTCCTAGACCGTGAATTATTGGCTATGGTTTGGTCAATCCTTAAACTACAAAGATTTCTTCTGGGCGCGCATTTCATTGTGGAAACTGACCAGAAAGCTCTTACGGCTATTCAGAGTAAAAATCTGAAGAGCGCGAGATCAACGCGATACGCGATTGCTCTACAGCCATTTCATTTTTCGGTGCGAGCTATCCGTGGGTCAGAAAATGTGATGGCAGATATTTTGTCTAGATGCCCACATGATTCATAACTGTTATACAGCTTTGATACAATTGTTTCTATGTTGAAATGTGTACACATATGTAATATATCATATATTGATTGTAACACTACTTAGCGGTTCATGGATATTTATTCACCGCTGATTTTTTCAATGTTTTTCGTCTTTGATGATCATGATGTTAAGATATCTTAGATGGAATTTATGTATAAACTAATGTGGAAATTGTGTCATTGCTAATATTGTAGTATGCGTTGGTGACACCTCTCTGGAAATATTAATACTTAGAGAAGTGCTTTCTCTAAGGTCATAAAACTTATGCTTATCATCTGCGCATTGTTATTGGTGCGTTGTGAGCCTATTGTATGTTGCTCCTAGATGTATTTCAAAAAAAAAATGTACCATTTTTTTTTTTTCCCGAGGGGTGTGGTAATCTGTTGCGTGCATATTTTTGACGCACATATTACAAAAAAAATCGATATGGTTATTTAATATGGGAAAAATATAGTCATGCATCCATCTGTGTATGAAAATGCTGTTTATTGTAAAAGCGAGATAATCCATGTTTGATTCACACTTTTGATTATAGGAGTAATCGGTCTGGATATCGATCCAGCGCAAGAATAGTACGCTTGCGTTTGTACTTAATTTTAGGGCCAGAAAATATATTAATTTGCTTATTGTGTTTATGGCCTGAATTCATATGTATTACATATTATTAGTACAAGTAGAATCAGTCCTATATTGTATATTTTGGATGGGTATGAGGGACTAGATTCTTGTTAGCGGAAGTATGAGTTGTCTTAACAAGTCGTGATGAGTTCCGATGTACTGCTAAGAATGGCGGGGTACGTTTTTCAAGAGCTGGTCCCTTCGTCAAGAAAAAATGTCTTACGAAGTGGTTTTTTTCTTCTGGAGGAGATAGTGTCTCTACGATAGTTTGTGTTAGAGACTCTCCTTATGTCAGTATATAGATGATTCGGACTCCAGGTAAACCCAGCTCGTATTTTTGATGATCTCTCGTCGGTTAGGCCTAGCTTGACTTTTTGGGTGCTTCGATATGCTAGTGTCGTGTTTTGTATCGACGAAGATGACAGATTTTCCTGCAGCGGTTATGGCTACGTGAACTAACCTGATCACCGTAGTGCTGCATGGAACCATTCATGAAATCCTTTATATATCCATTGTAAATTAACTTTGGCTGATATTCTTCCTATGAATGAGTGAACGACAACTCAGGAAGGTAGCCATGTTGGATTTCGGTCATCGTCTGTTTTGATCACTGCCAAGAGAACAGATTATTTATCTTATTATCGGACAGTGACAGAGAGATCTCAATCCTGCTAGAAACCCCCTTTTCGTGGTTTCATAAGATGATGTA
This sequence comes from Oreohelix idahoensis, assembly GCA_024509875.1. Taxonomy (NCBI): domain Eukaryota; kingdom Metazoa; phylum Mollusca; class Gastropoda; order Stylommatophora; family Oreohelicidae; genus Oreohelix; species Oreohelix idahoensis. Next base: position 117,717 of record JAMPIV010008662.1, read on the forward strand.
TCATGACATTGAACTTTGATGTACTACCCATTATTTCTGCATGTGTCATGACTTCAGATCTGCTATGTATACCTACAAATTGTTATGTCAACAAAGCCTGATGTACTCGTATGTCCCAGTGTGTACGTCTGAATAAATTGAGTAAACTAAGATTCCAGCAGTCTGCATTGGTGCCTTGTAGACACATGTGTATGAGTGATTATATTGGTCAGCACACGAACAGTACACCATTCGCGGTAATCACACTCTACACTACTACTTCATACATACACCATCCTGCGTCGGCTGAAGTGACCAAGTTTAGGGCCTGCTTCCCCTGGAGCCTTTGCCTTCCCTAACCCAGGACTAGGGTGAGTTACCCATTTACAGCTGGGTAGACTGGAGCATGCCTGATCTCAACAACACACCACTCTTCCTTACAGAGCAGACAGACTGATACTTTACAGTGGTGTACTACAGGTGTAGTAAGAAATAACTTCTTTACAGTGATGCGCCAGACAACAGAGGGCAGTCCAAGAGGAATAAGATGGACTACATTTTCTACATTGGAAGATCTGGAATATGCAGATGACATTGCACTACTAGCACATTCACATCAACACATCCAGGAAAAAACGGATAGACTTAATAAGTTTAGCCAGCAGGTGGGCTTGAATATCAATTTAAAGAAGTCTGAGGTCATGATGCTCAATGTGAGCAACCCTGAGCCCATATCAGTAAGGAATCAGCAATTGGTACAGACAGATACCTTCACATACCTAGGAAGCATAGTAACACCAGACGGCGGGGCAGGCAAAGACATCAACATCAGAATGAATAAGGCAAGAACAGCCTTCTTTAGCCTAAACAACATGTGGAAGTCCTCCCAATACAGCACAAGCACAAAATTAAGATTATATCAGAGCTGTGTGCTTTTTGTGCTTCTCTATGGTGCGGAATGCTGGAGAGTTACAGAGAAGGAAATGTCGAAATTGTCCTCTTTTCACACAACATGCCTAAGAAAAATTCACCAAATCTTTTGGCCAAATACCATCACTAACCAAGATCTGCTTACTCGTAGCAAGCAAGAGGACATGCACACCATCATAGCTGGCAGACGCTGGAGCTGGGTTGGTCATGTCCTCAGAAGAGACCCCGATGCCATCACAAGAACAGCTATGCTTTGGACCCCTGAAGAAAAACGAAAGAGAGGCCGACCAAAAACAATCTGGCGGAGGACTGTGGAGGCTGAGATGCAAAGAATGAACCAGAGTTGGGGCACTGTACGAAGGATGGCCACCGACCGAGCAAAGTGGAATCAATTTGTTGTTGCCCTACAAGACGCCACTAAGCGTGACGGCCACTGACTGCTTTGACGGTCGGCGGCTAAGGATCAAAGAAGAAGAAGCCCCGAAAACTCCATTGATACACTTCTTGAAAGACTGAAAGAAAAACTGTTGCTCATTATGTAGTTCCCACTGAAGTGAACAAACATAGCGCGGGCAAAATATTTTAAAAAATCATTCAGTATTTTCACATGAAAGTTGGTGGTTTACCATTCAAATTAATTAAGATGCAGAATACACTAAATAAGGCAGCAGAAACAATTTCAAAATATCTGACTGAAACACTTGTATAAAATATGACTACTGGGAGAAATGTGTTGCAATAATTGTAACAAATTTTATATGGAATGGGGTGTAAAGCAGAGGGTAACAGTGTGTTTCTATGTGTATTTAACAAGTAGACTACCTTTATTAAAGAAGATTTTTATCATCAGAAATATATAGAAAAACACAAAATCAAGGTCATTTGATTAACTTATTGTGTGATTATGTAAAAAAATAAGTTTCAGTCATTTATTTCTTGAAATAAATATGTCCTACTTTTTCATCATAGTATCTTTCCATGCCCTCCTTTTCATGACAAAAAAAATAAACATTGTCCTCCTTTTTGCGTTGAATGATATCGTAACCTAGTTTAAACCAACTTATTCCTAGCTTCTCAACATATTCCTTAATTGGTGCTGTTCCATTTCTTCTTCTTCTTCGTTCGTCCTGAAAAGGACATTGGTTGCGTTGTGTCCGTTTACAGCTAAGCTGCGATATTTGCGCCTTTCGGCCGACACATCCGACTTCAGCACGGCATTTTTGGGACCGGGTTAGTCTTCCCTCTTCGATCCCTACTCACTCAGCCAGACTGCAGTGATGCAGCCTGTTTCTAGGACCACCACTTGGAGGTGGAGTAGGGTCTTGGTCAGCTCTGGTTCGCTGACCCTGATGCAAGCAGTCTAGCTATGGGTCGCTAACTGCATTCCTCACTGTGTCTTAGGTCCCATAAAGGGTTCAAAACACTGAACATTAAACTGGACCATCATCCTAATTGTCCTTCAGCTCCCCTTCAGGGGCATAGGCCTTCAACAAACTAATGTCAAGTCTTCCTGTCCTATGCTACATGTCTTCCTCATCCATTTCATTTCTGTCTTCTCTTCTCCATGTGTTCTTCAGTCTTCCTCAACCTCTCTTACAGAACAAGGACTGCCTTGTAATTCTATCAATAGGTTTTATCACAGTATATAGCTAGATGGCTGTTCCATTTATGGCCTGATCACTTCTCAGTAAATCCTGTTATGTTTTATTATCCCTTCTCAACTCATTTTACAGGCGATCTTTTCTTTTCTGTTCTGTCCTTAATGTCCTTGTCTGGCACTGTTAGCATAATGTTGGTATGAATATTGCATTAAATTTTATCACTTGCTTTTTGTAGTCCTTTGGATCTTTGAATGTTTTAAAATTGGGATGAGCTGTTAAACTACTTGACTGGCTTGTTTAATTTCAATATCTTTGATCATCACTGCAGTGAACATATAACCATGGTATTTTAACCCTGGCCCAGTATAGTTCCTGAAAGCCTCTGAGGGAGACACAGAGAAAGAATAAGGTCCCTGCTTCCTCAGGAATGTTATAAGAGGCGTCTAACATGAGGCCGTGCTGGCAACCTAGTCATGTAAAACAAGATGGCACTAGGCATGCAAGTCACTGAGCATTTTGTCAGTCAGTAGCTAAGGACCCAAGAAGAACAAGAAGGAAGAATGGTGATAGTTAGCAGCGTACTAACGGGGATGTGAGGGGGTGTCCACCCCGGGTGACAGCCAGGAAGGGGTGCCGTTAGACACTATTATAATAGTACTAACTGTTAAAAATATACTTGCAAGTGTAGTTCTTTATGAGGAGAGGATGACAAAGATAGGATCCGCTCCGGGTGCCAAATACTTTAGGAACGCCTCTGGTGATAGTATGCACCTTTGTTTTACTCAAATGTTGCAGCAAATAATTCTGAAAGGCCAACCATTAATCTTATAGTACAGTTGCATTTTTTAGACAATGCTCTGCACAATCCAGAAACTGTCCATGGATTCAATATTTCACCAGCACATTCAATATTATGTTTCTATTTACTCAGATAAAGGATATGTAGACGCTTCTTGCTTTTATTGCTTCACTTTTATTTTTGGTAACCTTCCTTTGGTATCTGGCTCACTTAGATTTCTTATATGTTTAAAAAATATAAACAAAATGGAATCAAAATAAATATATTGTTCTTTTATTAATTTACCTGCGTTGATTTGTCACACATGAAAACACCATCTGAGTGATTGTGATGATAACTGTTGATATCTTTAGGCCACTGGCCTGTCAGGTAGGAAGGAACGACTGTATCAGCAGAACTTGCTCTCAGCTTCCCAGGTACTGGGCTGTGTCTTTGTCCTCTGGATTTTTCTATGTTCAATAATTCAGTATGCATCTTATTAATCAGGATATAAGGGGTAAAATACAGCTGAGAGGAGCACGAAAGTCTCAGACAGCGAAAAATTGTGTGCGACAAACTTTATTATAGTTATGGTGCAGCAACCACTGGAGCCGCGGTAGCATAGTGGTTAGTGCACTGGCTTCCTAGCGCTGTGGTCTATGGTTCGATCCCCAGATGAGGCGGAAAAATTTTTAGGCCACAAACGGCTCCTGGGTCGACCCAGCCCCAAATGGGTACCAGAGCTACTCTGGGAAGGTTAAGGCGGCCGGCGTGATGCCGACCACATCACCCCTAGTGTGCCGACGGTCAAGATAATATGGGCCTAACACCATATTCCCAATATGCCTCAATGGGCGTGTAACGGGTTCCAAAAAAAAAAAAAAAAAAAAGCAGCAACCAGTAGAATGATTATCAACTCTACTAGCATATTGGGGAAAAAGGGGGGGGGGGGGGGGGGTGGGGGGAGGGGGGGGGGGGTGGGGGGGGGGGGGGGGGGGGGGGGGGGAGAGGGGGGGGGGGGGGGGGGGGGGGGGGGGGGGGCCGGGGGGGGGGGGAGGGGGGGGGGCGGGGGGGGGGGGGGGGGGTGGGGGGGCGGGGGGGGGGGGGGGCGGGGGGGGGGGTGGGGGGGGGGGGCGGGGGGGGGGGTGGGGGGGGGGGGGGGGGGGGGGGGGGGGGGGGGGGGGGGGGGGGGGGGGGGGGGGGGGGGGGGGGAGGGGGGGGGGTGGTTGGGGGTGTTTTTTGGGTGGGGGGGGGGGGTGGGGTTGATTGTGTGTGGATTGTGTTGAGGGGGGGGAGGGGGTTACATGGAAGGGGGGGTTGTGGGGGGAACCTGCCTGCCAACAGTCAGACATGAAAGATTTGTTACAATCTACTCTCACTACAATCATAATACAACAAATATATATTGATAAACCTTTAGGTCATAGTCTGATTGCTTATCAAAATCTGTTATTAGTTCATACAACTATAGTTTTTTTTTTTTTTTCGTACGCCCGCTAATACTCAAGGCGAAATCTCTGGTTATTATTGATATTTTTTAACCTGACATTGATTTTTACGTGAGTATCCCTTTGTTTCTTGTACAGAGACAGGTGTCCCTCGCCATTCAGGCAAATACTCTCCGATTTTGGAGGTACCCATTAGAGCTGGGTCGGCTCAGGAGCCGCCAGTTCCTGGTCGACGACACTCCTTCAAATGTCATCGCCAGGTCTCGAGTTAATCCAGTCCAAATCCCGGTCAACGAAAAATCCTCAAATGCCGTCGCCCGGGTTTGATCCTGTATCACCCGGTCGCCAGAGCGGTGTTGTAACCACTACGCTAGCGCGGCCCCCATACAACTATAGTGAAAAGCTTTTATGGACTTAGCTATGTCCAGGCAATGACAAGATCTTTTTTTCTGTGACATTGATAATTTCTCGGCAGGCAAGTGCATACACTATTGGATATGGTAGTTCCTTTTCTTAAGGTAAAAGGGTAACAGAGCCTGAATGTCTATAAATAAAAAGTATGTAGCATATGGTCTACGTTTATTCAACCACTGAAACCATTTGCTGACTATCATTTCTGTAAACAAATTACACAATATTGTAAACGCTGGCAAGAAAGTGTCAATAAACATCCACAAGAAAAACCAACTGCACACTATGTACTAAGGACTTTGAATTATCTTTGGTGCTATTTTTGTTGAAAACATTCACAAGAACTCCGTTTTCAGACATGAATTTGTTTTAGGGCAGGATAAATGAAGAAAAGACAATACAGATTTTCCACATGCTGTGTTGCCACTAACTACTATGACATGCCAGACTGTTTGAAACAGCCACGCAGGACCGACACTGCAATGTCAGATCTTCTTCAAAATCAATTTTTTTTTTTTTTAAAAAGGACAAAAGCACAATTTGAAGTAGCTCACTAATCTAATCCAATTTTAAAAAAGATAGAATAACATAAAACATTTTCACTCATTTCAAATACATAACAGTTTGCTTTGGAGATTACTTGCAGTACTATAGATACCAATGATATTATTCACACATATGTAGGCAATATATGAAAGTACAACACATAAAATAATTCATGCAGAATTATAACAGAAAGCTTCAAAGCAGAACAAGAGTTAACAGTGGTATTTGCTGTCCCTGTGCTTTTCCCGAATAGAATATATTCACTACACCTCTTCCTAAATAAATTTGCCTCGTTTTGGCAAGGCACATCCCATTCAACCTAGTCAGTTATATTAGGGCGCATGTCCAAATATAAAGACCTTTAGGTCTGATATCGGTATTTTAGTATATTCACTGCAGAAAAATCTGAACTAATAACTTAATAAGGAAATTGGTTAGACTGTGTATTAAGATACACAGAAACAGATATCCTCGCATAGCTCTGAAGCTGAACCATATAGAAAAATGAGATGAAACTGGCTAGTTAGAGATAGTAAGTTCAACTAATTGTTCCATGTAAGGAAGACAAGCAAACTCATACTTTGCTTGATCCATGAAGGAGCAGATTAATAGGATGACCTTCACCAACTCCTTTGAGGCATAAGCCGTATGGCCATGAGAGGTCTTTTTGTAGTCTACAAATCAAATACAAGGTGCTGAATTCAGCTACAAGCTCTGTTTTATCAATGTATACAATGTGACTGTTTGGTCTAAGAAATTGTTATGGTGAAAACCTGCTTGTTCTTCTTATAATTGTCTGTGGTTTACATTCACACTGCATATTTTGGGAACATGAAAGTTAAAATCTTCTGTTACAAAATTTATAAAAACAGACACAGAAATTGAGTACATAACAGTATAACAATACATCATTAGAAACAAACAACAGAAATGACAAAAGATGAGAAGGTATCTGTCTCAGCAATGGTGATGAGATAAAGAATCCTATGAAGATATCAAAGTATATATTGCAGTAACAATCCTTGAAGTTCAATATTAAGAAGAGAAACAGTACATGCAAGGCAGGTGATTAAGATTAAGAAAAGACAGCTAAATATGTATTATTTTATAGTTAAAAAAAAATCAAAAGTTTGCACCATTTTTTTACATTTATATTAATACATATTAATCTATAAAACCAAAACAGCAATCACAATTTGTTATTATGCCATAGCAAGTCAAGCTCAAATAGACTGATATGACTTGAAGACTGAAATAAACAATTAAAGGGACATGTGCTTGATATGGCCTTAAAAAAAATTCAGATGCAGTAATAAGGGGTAAGGATTAGGTTTAGGGATCCAAAACCCTAAGCATAATCCTAACTATGTGGGGAGACTTATCTGGGTGGCATCAAAGAACATGCCCCACTAATGTTCATGTCAAATGACTTGAAGTTTACCTACAAAATGTTAATCCACATATTAGACTACCTAAATGAACATTATTACCTTTGTGGTTGAGGTTTGGGCTCTGTGATTGTGACTGGGATCCTGCAGGGCTTTTCCTATCAGGAGAAAGTCTGTTGTCTGGGGATTTTCCTGACCACAGTTTACGACTGTCTCTGGGAGTGGGGGAAGATATATTCCTATTTTGTCTCAATGAGAATGCCCTGACAGCTTTTATAGGGCCCTGTTTCGTCGTGGATGGCGACCCATTTCGCCTAACAACGCGTTGATGTGGCTGGTTGGACATGATTCCCATACACGTGAGTTTATGTGATCTGAATGATCGCATGCAACACACGCGCGTCTATATATTCGAGTCGAACAGCGCAGACCACGTATCTGTGATGTGTTTCTAATCCTTGGGCTGACTGAAACTGATGAACGAACTTAATCAACGAGTAGGCCTATAAAAGTAACAACACATTAAGGAACTCAGGCCCAATCCATACGATTTACTTTCCCTTCTGATACAGTATCCAGACTTGGATCTTCATCTCTGGTATGTTTGCAAACCTTAGTCAACAACATTCGACGCTGGTATAACTTCTTTAAAGCAATCTTCCAATTTTCATGGAACCGAATTCTGAATCCCTCACAAAAATGTAGCACTTAGACATATCACGTGATATAAAAGTGACATTTCATTGGTTAAGGGGAAAAAACACTTTCTCTATAAACTCGAGAGGACTTCATGCTCTTTGTTTGTCGCACTTGGTAATTTAAAATTTATTTGCAAAACTATTTTATGCTAGCTGCTGTAAAATATTATTTTTTGCGCAATTAAATCGATACATATCATGATAATCAAACAGTAGAACTTTCCATGGCACTAGTCTCGCAGTTGATTTCATTGCTAGTGAAATTCTTGTCTCCCCTGATACTTGACAACCGAAGGTTGGATTTTATATTTCAGAGGAAATGTAGCAAGGAAAAACACTTTTAGCCTTTTTTAGTTAGGACAGGGCAAAATATATTTACAAATCAGCTGCGAAATTAAAGCAGCATTAATCATTTTCGTATGAATTTTTGGCCGAATTTTTAACAATGAATTCTGTCTAAGTTTTAGAAAAGCCCGAACGAATGAAACATTGCTTCTGCGTGCATAACAACGCGCAGAATGTAGGGTAGGGAGTAATTATTGAAATAATATTTTGTATACACTTATTTTTGTTATACCTGACTACCCATATTGATCTCTTCCACCTTTGTCCTATAACTTCTTTTGGCTTATAGGTCAAAAACACTAGCTCTTCAGCAAAAGTTCTAGCTTGTCTTGTGCGAGTTTTTCTATTTCTCCATATGTAGCTTTTTTTTTTAAATTTATGAATAAAAATATCCGTTCAACTTCTGATCAATTATAATTTATTTTTGCACACAAAAAATAATTATATATATATATATATATATATATATATATATATATATATATATATATATATATATATATATATATATATATATATATATATATATATATATATATATATATATATGCCTACAACCGATTTTTTCACTTTAAAGAAATTCTCATAAAAGTGAATGTCAATGTTATCTCACTAGTAATTTTGTGAGTAATGTTTTTGTAGAGCATCTCCGTGGTAAAAATATAAAGTAGGCTTTTGTTTTTATTTATTTGCATTTAGCATTATCCAGCAAAAATGTTCATATAATTTCAGGTGCGAAATGAGAGACAATCCACAGGCTCACGCGAGTCGCGTTGTGGCCACCCTGGATATGTTCAGATGCCGATACCTCATCATGGCATCATGTTCTGCCCCCTGTCCAAAAATGACGACTCTGTCATAAGTTGGAAATCACTAAATGAACCATATAGATATGTTAATAATTAACATGCTTGAATGCTAAAATGTGTGGATTTGTTTTGCTGTATTTTTAAACTAATTTTACTCTTTGTTTATAGTGAAATAATACAATGTTCAAATTATAACATGAAGTTCGTGTAGGCCTACTGTTATAAATAAAGTGACAAATGTCGAGGTTCTGTCAAGTGCTGGCCTTCAGAGAATGTATACACAGCTTAGACAGCGCAGACTACGCTGCATGGAAGATAACTGAATCTCTAAAGATATATTCTACAGACAACTGGCAAATGGCAAAAGAACAGTTGGGCGCCTGCAGCTGAGATTCAAAGATGTGTACATGAAGGGACTCGATCGCACCAAGTGTTAATGCTCCCAACGGTGTTACCTCAGATTGGGCGAAAGGAAGCTCTCACAACAAGCAGAAGAGAAAAGAACACGCCAAATGGAACACCAGAAACAAAAGCAGCTGAGTGCTTACATCTGAGGAAGCATTCCTATAGTCAGTCATGACTGAAGGGGCTACTACTACTTACTTACTTAGTCGTTCCCCTTCTACCGTGAGGTGTAGAGGTTTGGAAGAGAGAGCGCCAGACTATCCCATCGGCTGTCTTCCTCCTGGTCTGGTTCCATTCTAGTCCTCGGTCCTTCAAAGATTGTCTAATGTTTTCCTCCCAGCGGACTCTGGGTCGTCCTGGGAGTCTGGATCCCTGGCTCTTTGTTTCCCATGCTTGTCGTGGTAGCCGATCTTCTCCCATTCTGCAGACATGGCCAAACCATCTTAGTTGGGAGCTACTATACTACTACTACTGTTAAAAATAATGTAACATGAGAGTACAGTTTTTTTTTAATGATAAGAAATATTCCTTTCAACCTCTGATGGCTACATTTAGGATATATATTGTTTTCAATTCAAATAATATGATCAATTGCCAATATTATATATGTATGAGCAGTATAGTAGGGCATACTTTGTCGTTAGACTTTATGACCGAATTCAGGAGTCAAAAATAGTTCCCGGGGTCTCTAAGGAGACAAAGAAATAATAGGACTACTACACCATTCAGCATGTCGTACAAGGCAACTAATAAGAGGTTGTGCATGGGGGATGGCAACCTCATCAAAACAAATTGCAACAGAAGCCACAGCTACAACAACATGTCAAGGATGTGTGCAGACATCCTGCAAGCTGCAGATGTGTCTCCATGCTCCGTAGGGAGCACAAAGGAAAATGATAATGATGATGAATGGGCTGACCTTCGTAACTAGGCGTGGTCGTAATTAACATACGTTATAAGTCCAGGAGTCTGTAGTATCAAATGGTTTTCTACTGAAACATATAGAAGACTTCCGTGGTGTATGCAATCAGTTTCCACTTACATTTGATCATTTCTTTCCCCTATTATTACTGGTTTGTAGAAACCCAAATTTTTACCGGTTTTCCCCACCATTTGAGTTGCAGTATTTACCCTTAATGATAACGGCCTGAGATTTCTCTTTGTTGTTTGCCTCATCTCAATGATATGGAAGTACGGATTTCACATTTACTAATTTTACTCTTTATTTTTAAAAATATATATATAAAAAACTATAGCGTTGACTTTCCTAATAATGTTTCTTAAATGTTTTGTTTTTTTTAACTGCCATGCTGGCTGCCTTATGCGACTATGACTCCCCACAACTTAGGATCTTTAGCTATGTTTATCAATTACGTTGATGGCTTTATACGATTTCATGATCTCATATGTCCGGAATATTATTTCCTCTTCATCCTGTATCTCTGTACTCGTCAGTATCGCCTGTTATCACAATCTACTTTAGCTTTACTCTTCTTATAAAATGCACAAACATGCTGGCTGCTAACTACTGATGAGTGCGCTAGAGGTTAGCTGTGAATGCTGAAAAAGCAGGCATAAACCAAACCATGCGTTTGCCACGGAGACTAAGCATTGCCGCTTATAGCGCGTACGAAGCACGCCACGCCTGCATACCTGATACGGATAGCACCAGAGTGCCGTTTTGATGCAATGAGCCTCCTTCACAGTCGTCGCTGACATCAAGGTTGATTTTTGCCATCATAGTGATGTAATGACGGAACAAAGTGGACACGTCTACTTACGATGTTTAGAAATTTAAAAAAAAATATTTTAAACACACGTTTTTAATGCACTAACAACCCAAAAATAATTTTTCAAGGAGTTTATAGCTAGCAGTAAAAAAATGTAACATCAAATTGACAAGAAGCGTGGGGCGCTTAAGCGCTTATCATATATTTTATCCATAAGTGTCTAATGAAGTATAAACCAGAAGTTAATTTCATGCAGAATCAGCGCCCCACGCTTTTTGTCAATTTGATGTTACATTTTTTTACTGCAAGCTATAAACTCGTTGAAAAATTATTTTGGGGTTTTTAGTGCATTAAAAGCGTGTGTTTAAAATATTTTGTATTATATTTTTTATTTTCTTCTTTTTAGTGTTAGAAAAATTATGAGTCATGTCTGTTGTTTTTCTGTTGTCTAGTGTTCTACTTCTTTATTTCCTACGAGTGCCTTATAACATACCTTTATATTTGTTTCATATTAATTTACTGTTTACAGGCCTCGTGGTTTCCCTTCCTTATGTGTTATTAATGTTTACATAATATACATACTTTGTAAATGCCTATTGTCAAATATACCCAGATTAATGCAGATTTGGAATAAAAATACCCAGATTAATGCAGATTTGGAATAAAAATACCCAGATTAATGCAGATTTGGAATAAAAATACCCAGATTAATGCAGTTTGGAATAAAAATACCCAGATACCCAGACGGAAGCCAAAAAATACACAGATCTAGTAAAAAAAAAATACCAGCTGTGGCGACACTGGTCGTGACAGTCCCAGACCCCATAATTGCAGGTGTCAGACATCGTTGGTTGTAAATCTTCGACGTGACACAGCGTACCATTGATACGCCGCCAAAAAATGTTTCGTGTTCCAAGTTATGGAACACTTAAAGCATTATTATCATATGGTTACCGGTAATTGAAAAATTACAAAACGCCCTGCACTGGTGTAAGATACCAGAATAGCTTTTAAATCTTATAATAATTAAAATAGTTTTTATAAATGTATTAAAAAAAGACTTTAAACACTAACTTTGTTCTTTAAAATTTATTGAAAATTTTAAATTATACTTTCTTACAGTAAGAATTATTGTAGATTTGGTTTATTTTAATACAATTTAGTAAATTTATTTAATTAAACTATTTAAGAAAGGGGTGTGATCCTGTCATCCAAAGTGGGATAATCAATTATATTTATTAAAGGGATATAATTCAAATTGTATTTTCGTTCTTTATCCCTTTGACTGTTATTTAAAAGGAAACATTGTATATATATGGCACTCATTGTATTTCAGCGCTTACATGTAATGTATGTTCACAGCTTTTGACTTAAAATGTTTTTGTTATCAGGCATGGCTGATATTCTTCACATACTGTAATATAGAAATGTTGTATTTACAATCTAATTACGTGTAGAATATTTATGAATAGTGGTGTGAACACGCACACACACACATCAGCAGGACTTAGTCTGACAATGGATAGGACATATATTTCTGAAACCTGTTCATAGCATTACAAGGTAGTCCTTGTTCTGGAATACCTAGAGCAAGAAGGTCAATGGTATACCAAAAACACATGGAGAAAATAACTGGAGACGAAGACTGAAAGTGATTAGGAAGACGTGAAAAAAAAAAATTGAACGGATGGCACTTGACAGTAGGACTTGGCATGTATTTGTTGAAGGCCTATGCTCCTTGGGGAGCTAACGAGTATAGATTGATTGAATATCCAAGGTCAGGGCAATGACAGTGGAGCTGGCATAAGAGAAAATAATTCAGGAGTTCCGTCTCAACTTTTAACAGATAGCACACAATGATCATTGTTTTAACGTTGCCAGTATGTGAGTTGAAAACACGATTTGATTTATAAAGCTTTTAAAGCAGACAAATTCCAATGAAAGAATTACAAATACAAACTGCAGATTTGGAAACTGCCATTCTCATCCTTACTTACTTAGTCGTTCCCCTTCTACCGTGAGGTGTAGAGGTTTGGAAGAGAGAGCGCCAGACCATTCTATCAGCTGTCTTCTTCCTGGCCTGGTTCCATTCTAGTCCTCGGTCCTTCAAAGATTGTCTAATGTTGTCCTCCCAGCGGACTCTGGGTCGTCCTGGGGGTCTGGATCCCTGGCTCTTTCTTTCCCATGCTTGTCGTGGTAGCCGATCTTCCCCCATTCTGCAGACATGGCCAAACCATCTTAGTGGGGACTGTTCTATTTGGGTCTGCAGCGGATGGGATTTTAGGCCTTGACGGATCGTCTGGTTGCGGACCATGTCTCTTCTTGTTACTTCAACCACTTTCCTCAGATACCTCATTTCTGAGGTTTGGATCTGGCTTTTGTGGGTTGTAGTCACTGCCCACGACTCGCATCCATATGTCAAGACTGGGACATAGGTGGAGCGGTATACAGCCATCTTCGTTTTCTTACCAACCTCTTTCTTGCTGAGGAATCCACGATTTATGGCCTGAAAAAGTCTCCCAGCCGCTGCTTTTCGAGTGGCCAACTCTTCTTTGATGCCTCCCTTTCGGTCTATAATAGCTCCGAGATATTTAAAGTGGTCGACCTGCTCCAGGACCTGTTCTCCCAACTTAATCTGATGTTTTCTTTCTTCTCGTGATATCACCATGGATTTTGTTTTAGAGCTGCTTATGACCATCCCTCTCTTCTCCAGCTCTTCCTTCCAGACTTGCAGGTTGGATTGGAGATGTGCCTCTGATTTAGCAATCAGGGCAACATCATCAGCAAATGCCAGCTCCGAAATATAGACCTGTCTCATCTTCCAGTACCCCACTGAATACTTTCTTGTTCTCTCCTTACATGCCTTGATGACATCGTCCATAAGGAGTATGAAGAGGTAAGGTGATAGGATATCACCTTGTCCTACACCAGTGGTGGTTCTGAACTCCTCTGACTCATGGTTTGCTGTCCTCACATAATTTCTGCAAGACTTGTAGAAGCTCTGTATAGCATGAATCAGAGGTGCCGGAATATTCTTCCTTGCCAAACAGTCCCAAAGTTTGCTCCAGGGGACCCTGTCAAACGCCTTCTCCAGATCTATGAAACAAAGATGGATCTCACTCCCATACTCAAGGGCCCTTTCACTCAGCTGTCTGAGTGTGAAGACCAGGTCTTGAGTACTTCGGTTTGCTCGGAATCCGCACTGGACCTCATCCAATTGTGGCTCAGCTAGGCGTCGGAGTCTCTGCTCTAGGATTCTAGAGTAGATTTTACCAGGGACACTGAGAAGGGATATGCCTCTATGGTTTCCACATTGTCGACTGTCACCCTTTTTGAAAATTGGTGTTATGATGGCAATCTCCCAATCCTTTGGTATGGTCTTGTTGCACCATGCTGCCTGTAGGACCTTTAAGAGTAATAGGTCGCCTGATGCTCCCATGTACTTAACCATTTCTGGTGTTATACCATCATGCCCTGCTGCTTTGCCCATCTTGATTTTCTCTAGTGCTGCCCTCAGTTCTTCCATCTTTATGTCATCTCCACCATCATTAGTTTTCTCTTCTGTGCTAGTGGTTATCATTTCTGATGCCTCATCATGCTCACCATCCAGGAGCTCTGAGAAATATTCTTTCCATCTTTCCATTACTTCCTTCGGGGCAGTAAGCAATTTGCCTTGCTTGTCCTTTATAAATTTGAGAGGGCATTGTTTTTCTTTCCTCATGTTCTTTAGGGTCTTATAGAACAATTTCTGGTTTTCTTGTGCATCTTTTCTAGCTTTTCTCCAAATTCTTCCCAGGACTTCTGTTTTGCTGCTAGCACTTTGTTCTTTGCTTCTGTTCTGAGTGTCACATATTCTCTATATTTTTCCATTTGTCCTGTTGTGTTTTTAGCTCCTAAGTATTGTTTCCATGCCATTTTCTTCTCCCTTATTTTCTCTTTGACTTCCTCTGTCCACCAAGGTGTCCTCTTTCTCTGGTTCCCAAGTCGGACTTCACCGCATGCCTCTGCAGCAGCTGTCTTTATGATATCCTTGAATTTATTCCAGAGGGTTTCCAAGTCATCAGGTCGTTCTTCTGTGTTACTCACTGCTGTAGCAATAAGCCCCTGATATCTGGTCTTAATTTCTGGCTCTCTCAGCTTGTAGGTCCTAATGCTCATTTCTCCTGCTCGTTTACTTGGTTTCTTGCGTGATGTTGGGCAGTCCCTAGGCTGAGCAACTCCCTCAGTTGTTCGTTTGATTGTTAGGCCATTCTCATCCAGGAAAACAAAAGTGTCAAGTCTGTAAGGCTAGATTATGGTCGAGGAAATGAAAACATAGAAGAAATTCTTCCTTCGTCATACCTTGAAAAGTCTGTGACAATCATGAAATTCTTTGCTTTGACTGAGGGAGCTACTGGATTTCCAGTTTCTCTTCTCTGTGCTTATTTTTGGCAATTCCAATCACAGTGGCATTAAGAGAAGAGAGCTTTTCCGAATTAATTGAAACTTATTTAAATCGTATTTAAACATTCTCCAAGATAGATTCAACAGACTTGGAGTACAATGCATTAAAAAAAAATGGAAAAGGGGGTGGGGGAAGGGGAATAACAATTCAACTAAATCCTCCAAGAGTTCGCGGAACAGAAAGCAAGAAATATTTCTTTATACGCAAAGTATTGTTTTAACACGTTTTGTGTCAATACATAGATAATAAATATAGAAAATGTTAATTTTTTATATATATAGTAATAGGAAATACTAGCGGTCATACCCGGCTTAGCCCGGGTTCATGTCGGAATGGATGCAAGTCGCGTTTAGTGTGAATCGTTTTGTGAAGGTTTACATTTTTTGTGTTTTAATTGTACTATTGCATTGAGGTGTGCTTCTAACGCAAATAATTTAAGTGAGGGATTCTTTGTAGACGACATTAGTGTTACAGTCACTCGGTGACAATGCGTATAAGTGTTCCGGTGTGCTAACTCAGGAAAATGCCACATACTATTGCCCATGTGAGAAGCACTCATCGCTTAACACGGCTGTTTGCGAGCGATCTTTTAGTTATTTCCCCTTTTTCCCCCGACCGCGCTATTTATAGCCCACTTGACAGAGGTCACGTGGTCAGCTTCCTAATGGGAAAAACATGTGGCGATGTTTACTTTTGATAGGGCTTTTAGGCTACTTTTTTATTATAAATACCGGCTTTAATTTTGCGTAAAGCTAGACTAGAAATGTTAGAGTAAATTTTAGAACAAGAACAAACATTTTATCACAATTAAAACAGAAGATACAATAGTCTGAAATAGTGTAAAATTTACGTTTTTTTTATATTTTGTTATGGTTTGTTTATAATGCAATTTTCACTAAATCGGTCACAATCAACATGCATAACAAATTACAGAAATCAAAAGTAGAAAACCTGCAGAAAATGGATATCAAAGATTTGTTTTGGTTTCATGCGTCAAACATTAATTATTGAAAGTTTAAATTGCAAGTCCACATTTATTACCTTAAAATAACACACCCAATCGTCCCCAAAACATGTTTGAA
Source organism: Oreohelix idahoensis (assembly GCA_024509875.1). NCBI lineage: Eukaryota > Metazoa > Mollusca > Gastropoda > Stylommatophora > Oreohelicidae > Oreohelix > Oreohelix idahoensis. The sequence continues at coordinate 134,311 of JAMPIV010008662.1, forward strand.
TTGCTTTTATGCTACTTTATTATTATAAATACCGGCTTTAATTTTGCGTAAAGCTAGACTAGAAATGTTAGAGTAAATTTTAGAACAAGAACAAACATTTTATCACAATTAGAACAGAAGATATAATAGTCTGAAATAGTGTAAATTTACGTTTTTTTTTTACATTTTGTTATGGTTTGTTTCTAATTCAATTTACACTAAAACGGTCACAATCAACATGCATAACAAATTACAGAAATCAAAAGTAGAAAACCTGCAGAAAATGGATATCACAGTTTTGTTTTGGTTTCATGCGTCAAATATTAATTATTGAAAGTTTAAATTGCAAGTCCACATTTATTACCTTAAAATAACACACCCAATTGTCCCCAAAACATGTTTGAATTGCTTTTATGCTACTTTATTATTATAAATACCGGCTTTAATTTTGCGTAAAGCTAGACTAGAAATGTTAGAGTAAATTTTAGAACAAGAACAAACATTTTATCACAATTAGAACAGAAGATATAATAGTCTGAAATAGTGTAAAATTTACGGGGTTTTTTTTTTTTTACATTTTGTTATGGTTTGTTTCTAATTCAATTTACACTAAAACGGTCACAATCAACATGCATAACAAATTACAGAAATCAAAAGTAGAAAACCTGCAGAAAATGGATATCAAAGTTTTGTTTTGGTTTCATGCGTCAAACATTAATTATTGAAAGTTTAAATTGCATGTCCACATTTATAACCTTAAAATAACACACCCAATTGTCCCCAGAACATGAGAGCTAACAATTATCTCAATCATTGTCGTGAAATATTCTAATCCACATATATAAATTATCAGGTAAATATAAAGCCTAATAAATACATATAATAAAGAAAGGAAGAAGAATGGTAAAGAACAGTGCTGTCACAATGACAGTACTCGAAATCCCCTTTGTTTTATGCTTCGTCTGCAAATTGGAACGTTTCCACGTTAACTATAAGCCACTGCATAAATACAAGCGTTTCCACAACACATTAAAACGGGTATTGCATTTCTGAGAAAAACATTGGGAGGCACACTGCGTAATGACCTAAATTAATCCTAACATTAATTATACTGCGTTACCAAAACGAACGAACAGATGGACTCAAATAGAAGGAGAGAGGGAGGGCTGAAAATCAGGAACTCTTGCAACACGCGTCGCGCGATACACAATTACTACTATCACGCGTGTAAGGCCACATGCACTAACTTTTTTTTCAGACGGACAGTGATAAATTCACTACCCTTCCCAGAGTTAGGTTTTTAAATCCTGAAAAACTCTTATTAGGAAAAGATGACAATAGATGGGTTTACGTTTGAAAACATTACAGTACCCAGACAGCACATCTTCGAAACAGGAGGTAGAAGAAATTGCATATTTTGAACGCAGCCACTTAGCTCTTTTAAATTTGTATATTTGGGTTCCTTAGGGCTTGCTGACAAAGAATATGTAAAACGTTACGCAAATAGTCTAGGAATTAACAAGTTATAGCCAAAATAAAATGATGGTGCTGTCAGACAACACCCAAAATCAGAATCGCTCAGTGGTAGATTTTTTAAACCACCATTGTACGGGAAATGGGCCACAAGTTACATTTGAACTGATTGGCTGGAATGATATGTAAGGCTAAACACGATTAGTCGGACTATAAATGCTATCCTTGGTTGTTAGGGGAGACGTAGGAAGGTAAAATTTTTTCAAACACTTGTCGAAACGTGGCTCCATTGGCCAGACTCGCTGATATAATCACTTAGGAGCGTTAGTTCGAGACCACTAGTTCAAATAAGCTTGATAAAGCAACAGTGCGTTGAAGCCAGCTCATATTTTTGCTAAATAAAAGCCTGGAACATAAGCAGATGGGAATTTGTGCCAGTATTTGTGCCAGAATTCATTGCTAGTCAACGTATCTGTGTTTATTTCCATGAATTGTGGTAAGCTTGAAACATTCAGTATCTTTTAATGAAAATTGAATGTGAATTGTTAATTTATGCCTGTATATATGTGTAGTTCAGTATCAAACATGATGTAAAGCCTATAATGCTCCAGCCTGAACAGAAGGTGTCGGAGGAAAGTAAAACTGCATGGAATGGCCAAACAGTACACTGACACCTAGATTATTGATTAGACAGAAATAATGCTGGAATTGCAGAGGCGTAGTAACCATTAGGGAGGGAAATACTGGTATAAAGTATTTCAGATGAAGCTGACAGTTGGCCTAACGCTCTGAACTCAATGTTTGTGATGTATTGTGCTCAGTGTAAAAAGAGAGTATAAATTAGTTATGACGTAGAAGGTACATCCTTCTTGTTTTCAGGGACTGTGGTCTTATGGTATTGAGCAGCACCTGGTCAGAGCTTTGCTGAATCCAGAGTCGGACAGCATACTCCTTGGTCCATTTAGCTATCAGTGAGGTGTCTCCAGAGCCCAGGGGAGAAATCGAGCAGAGGAGTCTTTTCCTGCCGCCATCACGCAAGATAAGCTGATGTGGACAGCTGAGCTCAACATTATGTACCCCCATCTTAAAACGATATTGTAAAAATAACATTAAGAGGGGAATTAAATTGTTTTAATATCAGGAACTGAGAACATCTCCAATACTAGTTCCAATAAAGACAAACTATTGAAGTCATGATGACAAATACCAACAGAGCTTGAACAAAACAAAACCAGTATTACCTCATATTACTACTACACAACTGACACACATAGGATACTTTTAATAATATATGTCACTACAATATTCATATTGATAAATTCTGTACATATAACTTGTAAGTAAAATTGATTGTGATTCCTGGTTCCCTTTGTATTTGAATCAGGACACATATTCATTCATGACAGCAATGAATACATATTGTTATTTGAAAAGTTATCAGTGACTCCTTTAAGATATCCTTGTAGAGTGTTTTATGTATGTGAGTGTCACAGTGTTGTCAAGTGTGGTGGAATAAATTAAATTGTTTATCTGTCTGTTGTTGTTATGACTTACACTTCATCATACACATACCCTAGACATCTAACGTAGTCATCACACTATTCCAGAATAATTCTGACTGAGGTATACATATGTGGCAGCAAGTAAGGTTATATATAATACACTACTCTTATTAGATATATATACCTTCACAGCTGATCTTAGTCAGTACACTAAGTCCCCTATAAATATTTATAACATCCCACTTCACCACATATATTGGGGTCTCGCTCTTGGGATTTTGAATCTTTACCTATTAAAAATAGTGGGGGTAATTCACTTCAGGGAATATAAGAATTAAAAGGTATCCTTGGGTGGAATTAAATAAGGTTGAGCTCACGGTGCCTGTGTTGTCCATTAGATATATATTTAGAGATTGAATTGTTGGTTAGACATTGTATAAATTTACCTGATAGACAATGGCGGACCTGGCCAAATTTCGATCTGCTGCTGTTCAGACTGCAAAAGAGTTAGGATTAGATGGGCAAGTTATGGTTGCCTATGTCACTACGGAATGTGACAAATTTATTGAACGCGAAGAAAGAAGGTTTGAAGCCGAAAGAAAGTTAGAGGCTGAAAGGGAAATTAAGAAGTTACAATTTGAGGCTGAGGCTGAGACTAAGAGGTTGCAGGCTGAGGCTGAGACTAAGAGGTTGCAGATTGAGGCTGAGGCTAAGAAATTGGAGGCAGAAAGAGAAGACAAAAGATTGGCTGCAGAAAGGGAAGAGAAGAAATTAGCTGCAGAATTGGAAGCAGAAGAAAGAAGATTGACTGCAGAGAGGGAAGCAGAAAAGGAGGAGAAGTGATTACAAAGGGAACATGAGTTACGACTAAGGGAGTTTGAGTTTCAAGGCCATGCTCCTGAAAATGGTGCCAGTCCCTTTGCCTCTGATGCCACTGCTAGCCAAGGAGCCTCAACCTCAGCTATGAATTTTCATTTAGATCATTTTGTTGAGAAAGACGATGATATAGAGAGCTACCTAAATAGGTATGAACTATTCATTTCATTCATTCATAACTCTCCACTCCCAAAGGAGCATAGGCCTTCAACAAACACATGCCAAGTCCTCCTGTCCCGTGCCATCATCTCAAGTTCTTTCCATGTTCTCCTCATCATTTTCACCTCTGTTTCCAACTCTCTTCTCCATGTACTTCTTGGTCTTCCTCTGCCTCTCTTGCCCTGGGGGTTCCAGAACAAGGACTGCCTTGTAATGCTATCAACAGGTTTCCTCAGTGTGTGTCCTATCCATCGCCATCGTCTTCTTCTCATCTCTTGTTCCACTGGCACTTGTCTAGTTCTTGTCATCAGTTCCACGTTGGTAACCTTGTCATACCATTTTAATCCCTCTATTCTACGCAAGCACCCATTTATGAAAGTCTGTAGCTTTTTGGTTCTTGTCTTTGTTGTTCTCCATGTCTCAGAGCCATACAATAGGACTGACTTCACATTTGAGTTGAAGATTCTTATTTTCGTGTGGTATCCGATTTCTCTTGATCTCCATATATTTCCCAATGCAATGAAAGCTCCTCTTGCCTTTTGTATTCTTATTTTGATATCGCTGTCTGTCCCTCCAACTTTGTCTATATTACTGCCAAGATATGTGTATGATTCTACATCTTGAATTGGTGTTTCTTCAAGTTCAACCCTGTTATCATTACCTGCATTTATTCTCATTATTTTTGTCTTTTCCCTGTGTATTTTCAGACCCAATTGCTGTGACCTCTCATCGAGTGTTTTCAATTTGTCCTGCATCTGATTACGGTTATGGGACAGAAGAGCCAAGTCATCAGCAAAATCCAGATCATCCAACTGCTTAGTCAGAGTCCACTGGATTCCATTTCTGTTGTGTGTTGTCGATGATCTCATAACCCAATCTATTGCCAGCAAGAAAAGAAATGGAGACAAGAGGCATCCCTGTCGCACTCCTGTTCTTATCCCAAACGGTTCTGTAAGCTGTCCTTCGTGAAGAACTCTGCATGTCATGTCTTCATATGTTTTCTTTATTAAATTAATGATCTTCAGGGGAACTCCATAATGCCTCATCAATTTCCAAAGTGATTCTCTGTCTACACTGTCAAATGCCTTTTCGTAGTCCACAAATCCGATGTATAGTGGTGAATTCCATTCCAGACTTTGTTCAACTATTATTCTCAAAGTGGCTATCTGGTCTGTACATGATCTGTTTTGTCGAAAACCTGCTTGTTCATCTCTCAGTTTCTTGTCTATGGACTCTTTTAATCTCTCAAGGATAATCCTGTTTAACACTTTTCCTGGCACTGATAGTAACATTATTCCTCTATAATTTGTGCACTCTTGTAAATTTCCCTTCTTAGGCAACTTAACCAGATATCCTTCCTTCCATTCTGCTGGTATCTCTTCCTTTTCCCAGACTTTACCAAGTAATTTATATAACATCTCTGTAGCCGTGTCGATATATGCTTTGATGGCCTCTGCTGGAATGCCATCAGGTCCAGACGCTTTTCCCTCTCTTAGAAGCTTTATGGCTTTCTTTATTTCTTCCTTCGTTGGTCTTTCACCGTTAATTTGTAGCTCTTCTTCTGCTGGCTGGATGTCCGGCGGGTTTTGTGGAGCTGGTCTATTGAGAAGGTCCCCAAAATATTCTGTCCACCTCTTCATTTGCTCTTGTATATTGCTGAGCAGTTTCCCATTCTTGTCTTTTATGAGGCAACTTGTTTGCTTGTATTTCCCTGTTAGCTTCTTTGTGCTGCTATACAGTTCTCTCATATTTCCTTTGGCTGCAGCATCTTCTGCCTCTCTTGCCAACTCCTCAATATACTTCCTCTTGTCTCTTTTGATACTTCTTTTTTACTTCTTTGTTTGCTTCTGTGTACACTTCTTGAGCCTTGGCTTTGGAGCTTCTAGTTTTGCTTGTGTTTAACTCTGCTTTCTTGTTTTTTCTGTCTTTTATCTTATTGATGGTTTCTGTTGTTATCCATGCTTTTTGTTTGTCTTTCCCTTTTCCCAGTATTTCTTCACATGTCTCCTTCCATACTGTTTTGATCTGCTGCCAATAGTCTTCTGTATTCTTACATCTTCCAGCGTTGGAGCACTTGGAATTTGTTGGATACTGTGACCGCAAATTTGTCTTTGTTTCTTGATTTCTTAGCTGGTCCTACATTAAACTGTTGTCTATAGTTTTGCAT